>JAECXD010000756.1:0-56809 GCA_018151445.1 Zaprionus inermis | reverse complement strand
ACGTTTAAAATTGTCAAGAAGTTTCACGTATTTTCAAATTTATCAACATTTTATTTTGTCAACAGCCGTTAGATTTTGCCAATGTCGACGTTTAAAATAATTGAATAGTGTAAAGCATATTTTTAAATTTTGAAAAATGTCTGTTTACAAAAACCGATAGATTTTCTCAAAAAACCAACGTTTAAGATTGGTAAGAGGTGTTACGTATTTTTCAAAATTATCAAAATTTTATTTTTGTCAACAGCCGTTAGATTTTCGACAAAGTCGACGTTTAAAATAATTGAAAAGTGTAACGCATATTTTTAAATTTTGAATATTTTTTTTGTCAAAAACCGTTAGATTTTTGCAAAAGTGGACATATAAAATTAATGACAAGTGTAAAAAAATGTTCAAAATTTAAAAAAAAATTTTTCAAATACCGTTACATTTTGGCAAAAATCGACATTTTAAATTATTTAAAAGTGAAACGCATTTTTCAAAATTTTATTTTTGTCAACAGCCGTTAGATTTTCGCCAAAGTTAACGTTTAAAATAATTGAAAAGTGTAACGCATATTTTTAAATTTTGAAAATTTTCTGTTTTTAAAAACCTATAGATTTTCTCAAAAAACCAACGTTTAAAATTGTTAAGAATTTTCACGTATTTTTCAAAATTATCAACATTTTATTTTTGTCAACAGCCGTTAGATTTTCGCCAAAGTCTATGTTTAAAATAATTGAAAAGTGTAACGCATATTTTTAAATTTTGAATATTTTTTTTGTCAAAAGCCGTTGGATTTTTGCAAAATTGAACATATAAAATTAATGAAAAAAGTAAAAAATTTTTGAAAATTTTCCAAGAAAAGTTTTTTGTCAAATACCGTTACAGTTTTTGCAAAAATCGATGTTTTAAATTATTTAAAAGTGTAGCGCATATTTTTAAATTTTAAAAAAGTTTTTTTTGTTAAAAGCCGTTAGATTTTTGCAAACGTGGACATATAAAATTAATGAAAAGTGTAAAAAAATTTTCAATATTTAAAAAAAAAAATTGTTTGTCAAATACCGTAACATTTTTGCAAAAATCGACGTTTAAATTATTTAAAAGTGTAACGCATTTTTCAAAATGTTATTTTTGTCAACAGCCGTTAGATTTTTGCAAATGTCGACGTTTAAAATAATTGAAAAGTGTAACGCATATTTTTAAATTTTGAAAAATGTCTGTTTACAAAAACCGATAGATTTTCTCAAAAAACCAACGTTTAAAATTGGTAAGAGGTGTTACGTATTTTTCAAAATTATCAACATTTTATTTTTGTCAACAGCCGTTAGATTTTGCCAATGTCGACGTTTAAAATAATTGAAAAGTGTAAAGCATATTTTTAAATTTTGAAAAATGTTTGTTTTCAAAAACCGATTGATTTTCTCAAAAAACCAACGTTTAAAATTGTTAAGAAGTTTCACGTATTTTTCAAAATTATCAACATTTTATTTTTGTCAACAGCCGTTAGATTTTGCCAATGTCGACGTTTAAAATAATTGAATAGTGTAAAGCATATTTTTAAATTTTGAAAAATGTCTGTTTACAAAAACCGATAGATTTTCTCAAAAAACCAACGTTTAAAATTGTTAAGAAGTGTTACGTATTTTTCAAAATTATCAAAATTTTATTTTTGTCAACAGCCGTTAGATTTTCGACAAAGTCGACGTTTAAAATAATTGAAAAGTGTAACGCATATTTTTAAATTTTTAAATATTTTTTTTTGTCAAAAACCGTTAGATTTTTGCAAAAGTGGACATATAAAATTAATGACAAGTGTAAAAAAAATGTTCAAAATTTAAAAAAAAAAATTTTTTTCAAATACCGTTACATTTTGGCAAAAATCGACATTTTAAATTATTTAAAAGTGAAACGCATTTTTCAAAATTTTATTTTTGTCAACAGCCGTTAGATTTTCGCCAAAGTTAACGTTTAAAATAATTGAAAAGTGTAACGCATATTTTTAAATTTTGAAAATTTTCTGTTTTTAAAAACCTATAGATTTTCTCAAAAAACCAACGTTTAAAATTGTTAAGAATTTTCACGTATTTTTCAAAATTATCAACATTTTATTTTTGTCAACAGCCGTTAGATTTTCGCCAAAGTCTATGTTTAAAATAATTGAAAAGTGTAACGCATATTTTTAAATTTTGAATATTTTTTTTTGTCAAAAGCCGTTAGATTTTTGCAAAATTGAACATATAAAATTAATGAAAAAGTAAAAAATTTTTGAAAATTTTCCAAGAAAAATTTTTTGTCAAATACCGTTACAGTTTTTGCAAAAATCGACGTTTTAAATTATTTAAAAGTGTAGCGCATATTTTTAAATTTTAAAAAAGTTTTTTTTTGTTAAAAGCCGTTAGATTTTTGCAAACGTGGACATATAAAATTAATGAAAAGTGTAAAAAAATTTTACAAAATTTAAAAAAAAAAAATGTTTGTCAAATACCGTAACATTTTTGCAAAAATCGACGTTTTAAATTATTTAAAAGTGTAACGCATTTTTCAAAATGTTATTTTTGTCAACAGCCGTTAGATTTTTGCAAATGTCGACGTTTAAAATAATTGAAAAGTGTAACGCATATTTTTAAATTTTGAAAAATTTCTTGTTTTCAAAAACCGATAGATTTTCTCAAAAAACCAACGTTTAAAATTGTTAAGAAGTGTTACGTATTTTTCAAAATTATCAAACTTTTATTTTTGTCAACAGCCGTTAGATTTTCGCCAAAGTCGACGTTTAAAATAATTGAAAAGTGTAAAGCATATTTTTAAATTTTGAAAAATGTTTTGTTTTTCAAAAACCGATTGATTTTCTCAAAAAAACCAACGTTTAAAATTGTAAAGAAGTTTTACGTATTTTTCAAAATTATCAAAATTTTATTTTTGTCAACAGCCGTTAGATTTTCGCCAAAGTCGACGTTTAAAATAATTGAAAAGTGTAAAGCATATTTTTAAATTTTGAAAAATGTTTGTTTTCAAAAACCGATAGATTTTCTCAAAAAAACCAACGTTTAAAATTGGTAAGAAGTGTTACGTATTTTTCAAAATTATCAAAATTTTATTTTTGTCAACAGCCGTTAGATTTTCGCCAAAGTCGACGTTTAAAATAATTGAAAAGTGTAACGCATATTTTTAAATTTTTAAAATTTTTTTTTGTCAAAAGCCGTTAGATTTTTGCAAAAGTGGACATATAAAATTAATGAAAAGTGTATAAAAATTTTCAAAATTTAAAAAAAAAATTTTTTTCAAATACCGTTACATTTTGTCAAAAATCGACGTTTTAAATTATTTAAAAGTGTAACGCATTTTTCAAAATTTTATTTTTGTCAACAGCCGTTAGATTTTCGCCAAAGTTGACGTTTAAAATAATTGAAAAGTGTAACGCATATTTTTAAATTTTGAAAATTTTCTGTTTTTAAAAAACCGATAGATTTTCTCAAAAAACCAACGTTTAAAATTGTTAAGAATTGTCACGTATTTTTCAAAATTATCAACATTTTATTTTTGTCAACAGCCGTTAGATTTTCGCCAAAGTCGACGTTTAAAATAATTGAAAAGTGTAACGCATATTTTTAAATTTTGAATATTTTTTTTTGTCAAAAGCCGTTAGATTTTTTGCAAAATTGGACATATAAAATTAATGAAAAAAGTAAAAAATTTTTGAAAATTTTCCAAGAAAAATTTTTTTCAAATACCGTTACAGTTTTTGCAAAAATCGACGTTTTAAATTATTTAAAAGTGTAACGCATATTTTTAAATTTTAAAAAGTTTTTTTTTTTTTAAAAGCCGTTAGATTTTTGCAAACGTGGACATATAAAATTAATGAAAAGTGTAAAAAAAATTTTCAATATTTTAAAAAAAATTGTTTGTCAAATACCGTAACATTTTTCAAAAAATCGACGTTTAAAATATTTAAAATTGTAAAATTTTTCAAAATTGTTATTTTTGCAACACTAAAATATTTTAAATATTAACATTAAAAATAATTAAAATAACGCATATTTTTAAATTTTGAAAATTGTTTGTTTACAAAAACCGATAGATTTTCTCAAAAAACCAACGTTTAAAATTGGTAAGAGGTGTTACGTATTTTTCAAAATTATCAAAATTTTATTTTTGTCAACAGCCGTTAGATTTTTGCCAAATGTCGACGTTTAAAATAATTGAAAAGTGTAAAGCATATTTAAGCATATTTTTAAATTTTGAAAAATGTCTGTTTACAAAAACCGATAGATTTTCTCAAAAAACCAACGTTTAAAATTGGTAAGAGGTGTTACGTATTTTTCAAAATTATCAAAATTTTATTTTTTGTCAACAGCCGTTAGATTTTCGACAAAGTCGACGTTTAAAATAATTGAAAAGTGTAACGCATATTTTTAAATTTTGAATATTTTTTTTGTCAAAAACCGTTAGATTTTTGCAAAAGTGGACATATAAAATTAATGAAAAGTGTAAAAAATATTTTCAAAATTTTAAAAAAAAATTTTTGTCAAATACCGTTACATTTTGGCAAAAATCGACATTTTAAAATTATTTAAAAAGTGTAACGCATTTTTCAAAATTTTATTTTTGTCAACAGCCGTTAGATTTTCGCCAAAGTTAACGTTTAAAATAATTGAAAAGTGTAACGCATATTTTTAAATTTTGAAAATTTTTTGTTTTTAAAAACCTATAGATTTTCTCAAAAAACCAACGTTTAAAATTGTTAAGAATTTTCACGTATTTTTCAAAATTATCAACATTTTATTTTTGTCAACAGCCGTTAGATTTTCGCCAAAGTCTATGTTTAAAATAATTGAAAAGTGTAACGCATATTTTTAAATTTTGAATATTTTTTTTTGTCAAAAACCGTTAGATTTTTTGCAAAATTGAACATATAAAATTAATGAAAAAGTGTAAAGTAATTTTTCAAAATTTTCCAAGAAAAATTTTTTGTCAAATACCGTTACAGTTTTTGCAAAAATCGACGTTTTAAATTATTTAAAAGTGTAACGCATATTTTTAAATTTTCAAAAAAAGTTTTTTTTGTTAAAAGCCGTTAGATTTTTCAAAAAGTGGACATATAAAATTAATGAAAAGTGTAAAAAATTTTTCAATATTTAAAAAAAAAAATTGTTTGTCAAATACCGTAACATTTTTGCAAAAATCGACGTTTTAAATTATTTAAAAGTGTAACGCATTTTTCAAAATTTTATTTTTGTCAACAGCCGTTAGATTTTCGCCAAAGTTGACGTTTAAAATAATTGAAAAGTGTAACGCATATTTTTAAATTTTGAAAAATTTTCTGTTTTCAAAAACCGATAGATTTTCTCAAAAAAACCAACGTTTAAAATTGTTAAGAAGTGTCACGTATTTTTCAAAATTATCAAAATTTTATTTTTGTCAACAGCCGTTAGATTTTCGCCAAAGTCGATGTTTAAAATAATTGAAAAGTGTAACGCATATTTTTAAATTTTGAAAATTTTCTGTTTTTAAAAAAACCATAGATTTTCTCAAAAAACCAACGTTTAAAATTGATAAGAATTTTCACGTATTTTTTCAAAATTATCAACATTTTATTTTTGTCAACAGCCGTTAGATTTTCGCCAAAGTCTATGTTTAAAATAATTGAAAAGTGTAACGCATATTTTTAAATTTTGAATATTTTTTTTTTAAAAGCCGTTAGATTTTTGCAAAATTGAACATATAAAATTAATGAAAAAAATAAAAATTTTTGAAAATTTTCCAAGAAAAATTTTTTTGTCAAATACCGTTACAGTTTTTGCAAAAATCGACGTTTTAAATTATTTAAAATAGTAGCGCAAATTTTTAAATTTTAAAAAAGTTTTTTTTTTTAAAAGTCGTTAGATTTTTGCAAACGTGGACATATAAAATTAATGAAAAGTGTAAAAAAAATTTTCAATATTTTCAAAAAAAAAAATTGTTTGTCAAATACCGTAACATTTTTGCAAAAATCGACGTTTTAAATTATTTATACACTTATAACGCATTTTTCAGTATTTTATTTTTGTCAACAGCCGTTAGATTTTCGCCAAAGTCGACGTTTAAAATCATTGAAATGTTTTACCCATATTTTTAAATTTTGAAAAATTTTTGTTTTCAAAAACCGATAGATTTTCTCAAAAACTCAACGATTAAAATTGTTATGAAGTGTTACGTATTTTTCAAAATTATCAAAATTTTATTTTAGTCAACTGCCGTTAGATTTTCGCCAAAGTCGACGTTTAAAATAATTGAAAAGTGTAACGCATATTTTTAAATTTTGAATATATTTTTTTTGTCAAAAGCCGTTAGATTTTTTGCAAAAGTGGACATATAAAATTAATGAAAAGTGTAAAAAATTTTTCAAAATTTTTCAAAAAATTTTTTTGCAAAATACCGTTACATTTTTGCAAAAGTCTAAGTTTTAAATTATTAAAAAGTGTAACGCAAATTTTTAAATTTTGAAAAGTTTTTTTTGTTAAAAGCCTTTAGATTTTTGCAAAAAGTGGACATATAAAATATTTATTAATTTGAAAAAATTTAACAAAATTTAAAAAAAATTTTTTTGTCAAATATCGTTACATTTTTGCAAAAGTGTAACGCATATTTTGAAATTTTCAAAATTTTTTGTTTTCAAAAACCGATAGATTTTCTCAAAATACCAACGTTTAAAATTGTTATGAAGTGTTACGTATTTTTCAAAATTATCAACATTTTATTTTTGTCAACAGCCGTTAGATTTTCGACAAAGTCGACGATTAAAATAATTGAAAAGTGTAACGCATATTTTTAAATTTTGAAAATTTTTTGTTTTTAAAAACCGATAGATTTTCTCAAAAACCAACGTTTAAAATTGTTAAGAAGTCTTACGTATTTTTCAAAATTGTCAAAATTTTATTTTTGTCAACAGCCGTTAGATTTTCGCCAAAGTCGACGTTTAAAATAATTGAAAAGTGTAACGCATATTTTGAAATTTTTAAAAATTTTTGTTTTCAAAAACCGATAGATTTTCTCAAAAAACCAACGTTTAAAATTGTTATGAAGTGTTACGTATTTTTCAAAATTATCAAAATTGTATTTTTGTCAAAAGCCGTTAGATTTTCGCCAAAGTTGACGTTTAAAATAATTGAAAAGTGTATCGCATATTTTTAAATTTTGAATATTTTTTTTTTTGTCAAAAGCCGTTAGATTTTTGCAAAAGTGGACATATAAAATCAATGAGAAGTGTAAAAAAAATTTTCAAAATTTTCCAAAAAAAAATACCGTTACATTTTTGCAAAAATCGACGTTTTAAATTATTTAAAAGTGTAACGTATATTGTTAAATTTTTAAAAAGTTTTTTTTTGTTAAAAGCCGTTAGATTTTTGCAAAAGTGGACATATAATATTACTGAAAAGTGTAAACATTTTTTCAAAATTTGAAAAAACAATTTTTTGTCAAACATCGTTACATTTTCGCAAAAATCGACGTTTTAAATTATTTATAAGTGTAACGCGTTTTTCAGTATTTTATTTTTGTCAGCAGCCGATAGATTTTCGCAAATGTCGACGTTTAAAACAATTGAAAAGTGTAACGCATATTTTTAAATTTTGAATATATTTTTTTTGTCAAAAGCCGTTAGATTTTTTGCAAAAGTGGACATAAAAAAAAAAATATATTTAATAGTTACATTTGAAAAATCGTAAAAAAATTTTTCAAAATTTTTCAAAAAATTTTTTTGTCAAAAGCCGTTAGATTTTTGCAAAAATCGACGTTTTAAATTATTGAAAAGTGTAACGCATATTTCTAAATTTTGAAAATTTTTTTTTTGTCAAAAGCCGTTAGATTTTTTCAAAACTGGACATATAAAATTAATGAAAAGTGTTAAAAAATTTTTCAAAATTTTCAAAAAAATGTTTGTCAAATTCCGTTACATTTTTGCAAAAATCGACGTTTTAAATTATTTAAAAGTGTAACGCATATTTTTAAATTTTAATAAATTTTTGTCAAAAGCCGTTAGATTTTTGCAAAAGTGGACATATAAAAAATTACTGAAAAGTGTAAAAAATTTTTAAATTTTGAAAAAGTTGTTAATTTAAAAACCGATAGATTTTTTCAAAATACCAACGTTTAAAATTGTTTAAAAGTGTAACGTATTTTTCAAAATTATCAAAATTTTATTTTTGTCAACAGCCGTTAGATTTTCGCCAAAGTCGACGGTTAAAATAATTGAAAAGTGTAACGCATATTTTTAAATTTTGAAAAATTTTTTTTTACAAAAACCGATAGATTTTCTCAAAAAACCAATGTTTAAAATTGGTAAGAGGTGTTACGTATTTTTCAAAATTATCAAAAATTTTATTTTTGTCAACAGCCGTTAGATTTTCGCCAAAGTCGACGTTTAAAATAATTGAAAAGTGTAACGCATATTTTTAAATTTTGAATATTTTTTTTTTGTCAAAAACCGTTAGATTTTTGCAAAAGTGGACATATAAAATTAATGAGAAGTGTAAAAACAATTTTCAAAATTTTCAAAAAAAAATACCGTTACATTTTTGCAAAAATCGACGTTTTAAATTATTTAAAAGTGTAACGCATTTTTTAAAATTTTAAAAAATTTTTTTTGTTAAAAGCCGTTAGATTTTTGCAAAAGTGGATATATAATATTACTGAAAAGTGTAAAGCATTTTTTCAAATTTTGAAAAAATTTTTGTTTTCAAAAACCGTTAGATTTTCGCAAAAAATCGACGTTTTAAATTATTTATAAGGTGTTACGCATTTTTCAAAATTTTAAAAATTTTTGTCAACAGCCGTTAGATTTTCGCAAAAGTCGACGTTTAAAATAATTGAAAAAGTGTAACGCATATTTTTAAATTTTGAAAATTTTTTTGTCAAAAGCCGTTAGATTTTTGCAAAAGTGGACATATAACATTACTGAAAAGTGTAAAAAAAAAAAATGGACATATAATATTACTGAATAGTGTTTAAATATTTAAAAAATTATTTTACAAAATTTAAAAAATAAAATTTTTGTCAAATATCGTTACATTTTTTGCAAAAATCGACGTTTTAAATTATTTAAAAGTGTAACGCATTTTTCAAAATTTTATTTTTGTCAACAGCCGTTAGATTTTTGCCAAAGTCGACGGTTAAAATAATTGAAAAGTGTAACGCATATTTTGAAATTTTCAAAAATTTTTTGTTTTCAAAAACCGATAGATTTTCTCAAAAAACCAACGTTTAAAATTGTTATGAAGTGTTACGTATTTTTCAAAATTATCAAAATTTTATTTTTGTCAACAGCCGTTAGATTTTCGCCAAAGTCGACGTTTAAAATAATTGAAAAGTGTAACGCATATTTTTAAATTTTGAATATTTTTTTTTTTGTCAAAAACCGTTAGATTTTTAAGCAAAAGTGGACATATAAAATTAATGAAAAATGTAAAAAAATTTTACAAAATTTAAAAAAAATTTTTTTTTAAAATACCGTTAAATTTTTGCAAAAATCGACGTTTTAAATTATTTAAAAGTGTAACGCATATTTTTAAATTTTAAAAAATTTTTTTTTTAAAAAGTCGTTAGATTTTCGCAAAAGTGGTTATATAAAATTATTGAAAAGTGTAACGCATATTTTGAAATTTTTAAAAATTTTTGTTTTCAAAAACCGATAGATTTTCTCAAAAAACCAACGTTTAAAATTGTTATGAAGTGTTACATATTTTTCAAAATTATCAAAATTGTATTTTTGTCAAAAGCCGTTAGATTTTCGCCAAAGTTGACGTTTAAAATAATTGAAAAGTGTATCGCATATTTTTAAATTTTGAATATTTTTTTTTTGTCAAAAGCCGTTAGATTTTTGCAAAAGTGGACATATAAAATTAATGAGAAGTGTAAAAAAAATTTTCAAAATTTTCCAAAAAAAAATACCGTTACATTTTTGCAAAAATCGACGTTTTAATTTATTTAAAAGTGTAACGCATATTTTTATACCCGCTACTCGAAGAGTATAAGGGTATTATAACTTTGTGCAAACCGAAAATGTTTGTAACAGGCAGAAGGAGACATCTCCGACCCCATAAAGTATATATATTCTGAATCAGCATGAACAGCCGAGTCGATATAGCCATGTCCGTCTGTCCGTCTGTCTGTCTGTCCGTCCGTGTGAAAACCTAGATCTCAGCTATTATAAGAGCTAGAGCTACTAAATTTGGGGACAATATGTGTTAATTCTGCAATTCTAAAAAAAAATTTTTTTTTTTCAAATACCGTTATATATTTGCAAAAATCGACGTTTTAAATTATTTAAAAGTGTAACGCATTTTTCAAAATTTTATTTTTGTCAACAGCCGTTAGATTTTCGCCAAAGTCGACGTTTAAAATAATTGAAAAGTGTAACGCATATTTTGAAATTTTAAAAAAATTTTTGTTTTCAAAAACCGATAGATTTTCTCAAAAAACCAACGTTTAAAATTGTTATGAAGTGTTACATATTTTTCAAAATTATCAAAATTTTATTTTTGTCAACAGCCGTTAGATTTTCGCCAAAGTCGACGTTTAAAATAATTGAAAAGTGTAACGCATATTTTTAAATTTTGAATATTTTTTTTTGTCAAAAGCCGTTAGATTTTTGCAAAAGTGGA
Organism: Zaprionus inermis; assembly: GCA_018151445.1. NCBI lineage: Eukaryota > Metazoa > Arthropoda > Insecta > Diptera > Drosophilidae > Zaprionus > Zaprionus inermis. The sequence continues at coordinate 46,193 of JAECXD010000756.1, read as the reverse complement.
CATATAAAATATTAAAAGTGTAAAAAATATAAAAAATTTTTAACAAAATTTAAAAAAATTTTTTTTCAAATACCGTTAAATTTTTGCAAAAATCGACGTTTTAAATTATTTAAAAGTGTAACGCATATTTTTAAATTTTTTTTAAAAAATTTTTATTTTTTGTTAAAAGCCGTTAGATTTTCGCCAAAGTCGACGTTATAAAATATTATTGAAAAGTGTAACGCATATTTTGAAATTTTTAAAAATTTTTGTTTTCAAAAACCGATAGATTTTCTCAAAAAACCAACGTTTAAAATTGTTATGAAGTGTTACATATTTTTCAAAATTATCAAAATTTTATTTTTGTCAACAGCCGTTAGATTTTCGCCAAAGTCGACGTTTAAAATAATTGAAAAGTGTAACGCATATTTTTAAATTTTGAATATTTTTTTTTGTCAAAAGCCGTTAGATTTTTGCAAAAGTGGACATATAAAATTAATGAGAAGTGTAAAAAAATTTTCAAAATTTTCCAAAAAAAAATACCGTTACATTTTTGCAAAAATCGACGTTTTAAATTATTTAAAAGTGTAACGCATATTTTTATACCCGCTACTCGAAGAGTATAAGGGTATTTTAACCTTGTGCAAACCGAAAATGTTTGTAACAGGCAGAAGGAGATATCTCCGACCCCATAAAGTATATATATTCTGAATCTGCATGAACAGCCGAGTCGATATAGCCATGTCCGTCTGTCCGTCTGTCTGTCTGTCCGTCCGTGTGAAAACCTAGATCTCAGCTATTATAAGAGCTAGAGCTACTAAATTTGGGGACAATATGTGTTAATTCTGCAATTCTAAAAAAAAAAATGTTTTTTTTCAAATACCGTTATATTTTTGCAAAAATCGACGTTTTAAATTATTTAAAAATGTAACGCATTTTTCAAAATTTTATTTTTGTCAACAGCCGTTAGATTTTCGCAAATGTCAACGATTAAAATAATTGAAAAGTGTAACGCATATTTTTAAATTTAAAAAAATTTTTTTTGTTAAAAGCCGTTAGATTTTTGCAAAAGTGGACATATAATATTACTGAAAAGTGTAAAAAAAGACATATAATATTAAATAAAAAAATTTAAAAAAATTTAAAAAAAATTTTTTGTCAAATATCGTTACATTTTTGCAAAAATCGACGTTTTAAATTATTTAAAAGTGTAACGCATTTTTCAAAATTTTATTTTTGTCAACAGCCGTTAGATTTTCGCCAAAGTCGACGGTTAAAATAATTGAAAAGTGTAACGCATATTTTTCAATTTTCAAAAATTTTTGTTTTCAAAAACCGATAGATTTTCACAAAAAAACCAACGTTTAAAATTGTTAAGATGTGTTACGTATTTTTCAAAATTATCAAAATTTTATTTTTGTCAACAGCCGTTGGATTTTCGCCAAAGTCGACGTTTAAAATAATTGAAAAGTGTAACGCACATTTCTAAATTTTGAATATTTCTATTTTGTTAAAAGCCGTTAGATTTTTGCAAAAGTGGACATAAAAAATTAATAAAAAAATGTAAAAAAATTTTTCAAAATTAAAAAAAAAAAAATTTTTGTCAAAATACCGTTACATTTTTGCAAAAATCGACGTTTTAAATTATTTAAAAGTGTAACGCATATTTTTAAATTTTTAAAAATTTTTGTTTTCTAAAAACCGTTAGATTTTGCAAAAACGAACGTTTAAAATTACTGAAAAGTGTTAAATATTTTTCAAAATTATCAAAAAAATATTTTTGTCAAATAGCCGTTAGATTTTTGCAAAAGTCGACGTTTAAAATAATTGAAAAGTGTAACGCATATTTTTAAATTTTGAAAAATTTTTGTTTTGTTAAAAGCCGTTAGATTTTTGCAAAAGTGGACATAAAAATTTAAAAAAAATGTAGTGTAAGTATTTTTCAAAATTATAAAAAATTTATTTTTGTCAAATAGCCGTTACATTTTTGCAAAAATCGACGTTTTAAATTATTTAAAAGTGTAACGCATATTTTTAAATTTTGAAAATTTTTTTTTGTCAAAAGCCGTTAGATTTTTGCAAAAGTGGACATATAAAATTAATGAAAAGTGGAAAAAATTTTTAAAAATTTTCAAAAATTTTTGTTCAAAACAAAAATTAGTTTAAAATTTTAAAATTACGATTTTTCAAATTTAAAAATTTTTTTTGTCAAAAACCGTTAGATTTTTGCAAAAATCGACGTTTAAAATTATTTAAAAGTGTAACGCATATTTCTAAATTTTGAAAAAATTTTTTTTTGTCAAAAGCCGTTAGATTTTTGCAAAAGTGGACATATAAAATTACTGAAAAGTGTAAAAATTTTTCAAAATTTTAAAAAAAAAATTTTTTTGTCAAAAACCGTTACATTTTTGCAAAAATCGACGTTTTAAATTATTTAAAAGTGTAACGCATTTTCAATTCAAATTTTATTTTTGTCAACAGCCGTTAGATTTTCGCCAAAGTCGACGTTTAAAATAATTGAAAAGTTAACGCATATTTTGAAATTTTTAAAAAATTTTTATTTTCAAAATTATCAAAATTTATTTTTGTCAAAAGCCGTTAGATTTTCGCCAAAGTTGACGTTTAAAATAATTAAAAAGTGTATCGCATATTTTTAAATTTTGAATATTTTTTTTTTGTCAAAAGCCGTTAGATTTTTGCAAAAGTGGACATATAAAATTAATGAGAAGTGTAAAAAAATTTTCAAAATTTTTTACAAAAAATACCGTTACATTTTTGCAAAAATCGACGTTTTAAATTATTTAAAAGTGTAACGTAAATTGTTAAATTTTTAAAAAAGTTTTTTTTTTGTAAAAAGCCGTTAGATTTTTTGCAAAAGTGGACATATAATATTACTGAAAAGTGTAAACATTTTTTCAAAATTTGAAAAAAAAATTTTTGTCAAACATCGTTACATTTTCGCAAAAATCGACGTTTTAAATTATTTATAAGTGTAACGCGTTTTTCAGTATTTTATTTTTGTCAGCAGCCGTTAGATTTTCGCAAATGTCGACGTTTAAAACAATTGAAAAGTGTAACGCATATTTTTAAATTTTGAAAAGCCTTTAGTTTTTTGCAAAAGTGGACATATAACATTACTGAAAAGTGTAAAAAAAAGTGGACATATAATATTACTGAATAGTGTAAAAAAATTTTTACAAAATTTAAAAAAATATATTTTTGTGTCAAATATCGTTACATTTTTGCAAAAATCGACGTTTTAAATTATTTAAAAGTGTAACGCATTTTTCAAAATTTTATTTTTTGTCAACAGCCGTTAGATTTTCGCCAAAGTCGACGTTTAAAATAATTAGAAAAGTGTAACGCATATTTTTAAATTTTCAAAAAATTTTTTTTTCAAAAACCGATAGATTTTCTCAAAAATACCAACGTTTAAAATTGTTATGAAGTGTTACGTATTTTTCAAAATTTATCAAAATTTTATTTTTTGTCAACAGCCGTTAGATTTTCGCAAATGTCGACGTTTAAAATAATTGAAAAGTGTAACGCATTTTTCTAAATTTTGAATATTTTTTTTTTTCAAAAGCCGTTCGATTTTTGCAAAAGTGGACATAAAAAATTAATAAAAAATGTAAAAAAAATTTTCAAAATTAAAAAAAAATTTTTTTTTAAATACCGTTAAATTTTTTGCAAAAATCGACGTTTTAAATTATTTAAAAGTGTAACGCATATTTTTAAATTTTAAAAAATTTTTTGTTTTAAAAGTCGTTAGATTTTTGCAAAAGTGGATTATATAATATTATTGAAAAGTGTAACGCATATTTTGAAATTTTTAAAAATTTTTGTTTTCAAAAACCGATAGATTTTCTCAAAAAACCAACGTTTAAAATTGTTATGAAGTGTTACATATTTTTCAAAATTATCAAAATTGTATTTTTGTCAAAAGCCGTTAGATTTTCGCCAAAGTTGACGTTTAAAATAATTGAAAAGTGTATCGCATATTTTTAAATTTTGAATATTTTTTTTGTCAAAAGCCGTTAGATTTTTGCAAAAGTGGACATATAAAATTAATGAGAAGTGTAAAAAAATTTTCAAAATTTTCCAAAAAAAAAAATACCGTTACATTTTTGCAAAAATCGACGTTTTAAATTATTTAAAAGTGTAACGCACATTTTTATACCCGCTACTCGAAGAGTATAAGGGTATTATAACTTTGTGCAAACCGAAAATGTTTGTAACAGGCAGAAGGAGATATCTCCGACCCCATAAAGTATATATATTCTGAATCAGCATGAACAGCCGAGTCGATATAGCCATGTCCGTCAGTCCGACTGTCCGTCTGTCTGTCTGTCCGTCCGTGTGAAAACCTAGATCTCAGCTATTATAAGAGCTAGAGCTACTAAATTTGGGGACAATATGTGTTAATTCTGCAATTCTAAAAAAAAAAATGTTTTTTTTTCAAATACCGTTATATTTTTGCAAAAATCGACGTTTTAAATTATTTAACAAGAAAGAAAGGCTACCTTCGGCTTGCCGAAGGTTTTCATATCACCTTGCAGTTATACAAAATATAAAATATATTTGGATTGCTGCTGGTTTCTGTGGTATTTATTGAACAATTATAACAGTACAGGAAGTCAAGATTTTTACATGATTAAGGCTATGAATCAAACACCTGCTTCGAAAAAAAAAATTCTACCTTTTAATGCTTTTGTACATACCTGGATTTCTTATATACTTAACACAAAATGTTATGAGGAAATGTCTTTGTGTTGTAAAGGATCTGTTGGTCATAAAATATAAATAAATTTGGAAAGTTCTCATTCAAAAATGCGTTTGAATAACAGCTACAGGATTTTTTGTTTAACAGCTACATGTAATAGTACTCAGGTTTCCATAAAATTGCAACATGAACCTTCATTAGGTTCATTCGTTGATCGTTATAAGTTATAAAAGTTCGATTTCGAACTTTATTATTAGGGACACACTTAGATTTGGATGTGATAAGCCTGATAGCTATATCTTGAAATATAACGAAAATCGGCCGTAGGCTCCATGACAGCTATACGATATATCAGTCCGATCTGGCCCATTCCGACTTATTTAAAGAGGGCAGAAATAAGAAGCTTATGAGCAAAGTTTCATGAAAATAGCTCAATAACTGGGGGACTAATTTGAGTTGCAACAGACACGCGGACTGACTGAGTGTTCCTATAACAGCTATAGAATATAAACGTCTGAGATATTTAAATGGAAAAACTAAGGGCGGGTTACTGTATAACATTAAAAAGTATTGATAATGTGCGGTATTTCCAAAAACAAAACAGGTTTGCATACAAAAACCCTGATTTCAGCCGATTGTTCCTATGGCAGCTACATGTTATAGTGGTCCGATTTTGATACAATTTTGACAGCACATTAGAAACATAATAAGAATAGGATTTGCCAAATCTTGTTGTAATATCTTGAAAAACAACAAAAATCGGCCGATAGCTTCTATGACAGCTATACGATATATCGGTCCGATCTGGCTCGTTCCGACTTATTTACAGCCTACACCAATAATAAGCTTGGGTGCCAAGTTTCATGAAGATAGCTCAATAACTGGGGGGACTAATTTGCGTTGCAACAGACAGACGGACTGACTGATTGTTCCTATAACAGCTATAGAATATAAACGTCTGAGATATTTAAATGGAAAAACTAAGGGCGGGTTACTGTATAACATTAAAAAGTATTGATAATGTTCGGTATTTCCAAAAACAAAACAGGTTTGCATACGAAAATAGGATTTGCCAAATCTTGTTGCAATATCTTGAAAAACAACAAAAATCGGCCGATAGCTTCTATGACAGCTATATGATATATCGGTGCGATCTGGCTCTTTCCGACTTATTTACAGCCTACAACAATAATAAGCTTGTGTGCCAAGTGTCATGAAGATAACTCAATAATGTGCGGTATTTCCAAAAACAAAACAGGTTTGCATACAAAAACCCTGATTTCAGCCGATTGTTCCTATGGCAGCTACATGTTATAGTGGTCCGATTTTGATACAATTTTGACAGCACATTAGAAACGTAATAAGAATAGGATTTGCCTAATCTTGTTGCAATATCTGGAAAAACAACAAAAATCGGCCGATAGCTTCTATGACAGCTATACGATATATCGGTCCGATCTGGCTCGTTCCGACTTATTTACAGCCTACAGCAATAAGAAGCTTGTGTGCCAAGTTTCATGAAGATAGCTCAAAAACTGAGAGACTAGTTTGCGTTGCAACAGACGGACGGACGGACGGACGGACGGACGGACGGACGGACGGACGGACGGACGGACGGACGGACAGACGGACATCCATTTTTCGACTCCTCTGGTGATGCTGATTCAGAAAATATATACTTTATAGGGTCGGAGATGTCTCCTAAGGTGCGTTGCAAACTTCTGGCTAAAATTAATATACCCTCTGCAAGGGTATAAAAATGTAACGCATTTTTCAAAATTTTATTTTTGTCAACAGCCGTTAGATTTTCGCAAATGTCGACGTTTAAAATAATTGAAAAGTGTAACGCATATTTTTAAATTTAAAAAATTTGTTTTTTGTTAAAAGCCGTTAGATTTTTGCAAAAGTGGACATATAACATTACTGAAAAGAGTATAAAAAATTTAACAAAATTTAAAAAATTAAAAAGTTTTTTGTCAAATATCGTTACATTTTTGCAAAAATCGACGTTTTAAATTATTTAAAAGTGTAACGCATTTTTCAAAATTTTATTTTTGTCAACAGCCGTTAGATTTTCGCCAAAGTCGACGGTTAAAATAATTGAAAAGTGTAACGCATATTTTTCAATTTTCAAAAATTTTTGTTTTCAAAAACCGATAGATTTTCACAATAAACCAACGTTTAAAATTGTTAAGATGTGTTACGTATTTTTCAAAATTATCAAAATTTTATTTTTGTCAACAGCCGTTAGGTTTTCGCCAAAGTCGACGTTTAAAATAATTGAAAAGTGTAACGCATACTTTGAAATTTTTAAAAATTTTTGTTTTCAAAAACCGATAGATTTTCTCAAAAAACCAACGTTTAAAATTGTTATGAAGTGTTACATATTTTTCAAAATTATCAAAATTGTATTTTTGTCAAAAGCCGTTAGATTTTCGCCAAAGTTGACGTTTAAAATAATTGAAAAGTGTATCGCATATTTTTAAATTTTGTATTTTTTTTTTTTGTCAAAAGCCGTTAGATTTTTGCAAAAGTGGACATATAAAATTAATGAGAAGTGTAAAAAAATTTTCAAAATTTTCCAAAAAAAAATACCGTTACATTTTTGCAAAAATTGACGTTTTAAATTATTTAAATGTGTAACGCACATTTTTATACCCGCTACTCGAAGAGTATAAGGGTATTATAACTTTGTGCAAACCGAAAATGTTTGTAACAGGCAGAAGGAGACATCTCCGACCCCATAAAGTATATATATTCTGAATCAGCATGAACAGCCGAGTCGATATAGCCATGTCCGTCAGTCCGACTGTCCGTCTGTCTGTCTGTCCGTCCGTGTGAAAACCTAGATCTCAGCTATTATAAGAGCTAGAGCTACTAAATTTGGGGACAATATGTGTTAATTCTGCAATTCTAAAAAAAAAAAATGTTTTTTTTCATATACCGTTATATTTTTGCAAAAATCGACGTTTTAAACTATTTAACAAGAAAGCAAGGCTACCTTCGGCTTGCCGAAGGTTTCATACCCTTGCAGTTATACAAAATATAAAATATATTTGGATTGCTGCTGGTTTCTGTGGTATTTATTGAACAATTATAACAGTACAGGAAGTCAAGATTTTTACATGATTAAGGCTATGAATCAAACACCTGCTTCGAAAAAAAATAATTCTACCTTTTAATGCTTTTGTACATAACTGGATTTCTTATATACTTAACACAAAATGTTATGAGGAAATGTCTTTGTGTTGTATATATGTTATAAAAGTTCGATTTCGAACTTTATTATAAGGGACACACTTAGATTTGGATGTGGTAAGCCTGATAGCTATATCTTGAAATATAACGAAAATCGGCCGATAGGCTTCATGACAGCTATACGATATATCAGTCCGATCTGGCCCGTTCCGACTTATTAAAAGAGGTCAGAAATAAGAAGCTTGGGAGAAAAGTTTCATGTAGATAGCTCAATAACTGGGGGACTAATTTGAGTTCCAACATACAGAAGGACTGACTGATTGTTCCTATAACAGCTATGTATATAATATAAACGTCAGAGATATTTAAATGGAAAAACTAAGGGCGGGTTACTGTATAACATTAAAAAGTATTGATAATGTGCGGTATTTCCAAAAACAAAACAGGTTTGCATACAAAAACCCTGATTTCAGCCGATTGTTCCTATGACAGCTATATGTTATAGTGGTCCGATTTTGATACAATTTTGACAGCACATTAAAAACGTAATAAGAATAGGATTTGCCAAATCTTGTTGCAATATCTTTAAAAACAACAAAAATCGGCCGATAGCTTCTATGACAGCTATACGATATATCGGTCCGATCTGGCTCGTTCCGACTTATTTACAGCCTACAGCAACAAGAAGCTTGTGTGCCAAGTTTCATGAAGATAGCTCAAAAACTGAGAGACTAGTTTGCGTTGCAACAGACGGACGGACGGACGGACGGACGGACGGACGGACGGACGGACGGACGGACGGACGGACGGACGGACGGACAGACGGACATCCATTTTTCGACTCCTCTGGTGATGCTGATTCAGAATATATATACTTTATAGGGTCGGAGATGTCTCCTAAGGTGCGTTGCAAACTTCTGGCTAAAATTAATATACCCTCTGCAAGGGTATAAAAATAAATATATGGCGCCGCGGCACCCAGGAGTGGAACTCCGGACCTCTCGCTTAACAGTCAACTACAATCACCACTCGACCACAGCATTTCTAACGCGATGACCGACAAAATTGCACTATGAATATTTTCAGTGTACATAATTAAAAAAAAAGTTGCCACATTATTAAAACAAGAAAGCAAGGCTACCTTCGGCTTGCCGAAGGTTTCATACCCTTGAGTTATACAAAATATAAAATATATTTGGATTGCTGCTGGTTTCTGTGGTATTTATTGAACAATTATAACAGTACAGGAAGTCAAGATTTTTACATGATTAAGGCTATGAATCAAACACCTGCTTCGAAAAAAAATAATTCTACCTTTTAATGCTTTTGTACATAACTGGATTTCTTATATACTTAACACAAAATGTTATGAGGAAATGTCTTTGTGTTGTAAAGGATCTGTTGGTCATAAAATATAAATAAATTTGGAAAGTTCTCATTCAATAATGCGTTTGAATAACAGCTATATGATTTTTTGTTTAACAGCTATATTTAATAGTACTCAGGTTTCCATAAAATTGCAACATGAACCTTCATTAGGCCGATCGTTGATCGTTATAAGTTATAAAAGTTCGATTTCGAACTTTATTATTAGGGACACACTTAGATTTGGATGTGATAAGCCTGATAGCTATATCTTGAAATATAACGAAAATCGGCCGTAGGCTCCATGACAGCTATACGATATATCAGTCCGATCTGGCCCATTCCGACTTATTTAAAGAGGGCAGAAATAAGAAGCTTATGAGCAAAGTTTCATGAAGATAGCTCAATAACTAGGGGACTAATTTGAGTTGCAACAGACAGACGGACTGACTGATTGTTCCTATAACAGCTATAGAATATAAACGTCTGAGATATTTAAATGGAAAAACTAAGGGCGGGTTACTGTATAACATTAAAAAGTATTGATAATGTGCGGTATTTCCAAAAACAAAACAGGTTTGCATACAAAAACCCTGATTTCAGCCGATTGTTCCTATGGCAGCTATATGTTATAGTGGTCCGATTTTGATATAATTTTGACAGCACATTAAGAACGTAATAAGAATAGGATTTGCCAAATCTTGTTGCAATATCTGGAAAAACAACAAAAATCGGCCGATAGCTTCTATGACAGCTATACGATATATCAGTCCGATCTGGCCCGTTCCGACTTATTAAAAGAGGGCAAAAATAAGAAGCTTGGGAGAAAAGTTTCATGTAGATAGCTCAATAACTGGGGGACTAATTTGAGTTCCAACATACAGACGGACTGACTGATTGTTCCTATAACAGCTATGTATATAATATAAGCGTCAGAGATATTTAAATGGAAAAACTAAGGGCGGGTTACTGTATAACATTAAAAAGTATTGATAATGTGCGGTATTTCCAAAAACAAAACAGGTTTGCATACAAAAACCCTGATTTCAGCCGATTGTTCCTATGGCAGCTATATGTTATAGTGCTCCGATTTTGATACAATTTTGACAGCACATTAAGAACGTAATAAGAATAGGATTTGCCAAATCTTGTTGCAATATCTGGAAAAACAACAAAAATCGGCCGATAGCTTCTATGACAGCTATACGATATATCGGTCCGATCTGGCTCGTTCCGACTTATTTACAGCCTACAGCAATAAGAAGCTTGTATGCCAAGTTTCATGAAGATAGCTCAAAAACTGAGAGACTAGTTTGCGTTGCAACAGACGGACGGACGGACGGACGGACGGACAGACGGACAGACGGACATCCATTTTTCGACTCCTCTGGTGATGCTGATTCAGAATATATATACTTTATAGGGTCGGAGATGTCTCCTAAGGTGCGTTGCAAACTTCTGGCTAAAATTAATATACCCTCTGCAAGAGTATAACAAGAAAGCAAGGCCACCTTCGGCTTGCCGAAGGTTTCATACCCTTGCAGTTATACAAAATATAAAATATATTTGCATTGCTGCTGGTTTCTGTGGTATTTATTGAACAATTATAAAAATACAGGAAGTCAAGATTTTTACCTGATTAAGGCTATGAATCAAAAAACCTGCTTCGAAAAAAAATAATTCTACATTTTTAATGCTTTTGTATATACCTGGATTTCTTATATACTTAACACAAAATGTTATGAGGAAATGTCTTTGTAAAGGATCTGTTGGTCATAAAATCTAAATTTGGAAAGTTTTCATTCAAAAATGCGTTTGAATAACAGCTTCATGATTTTTTGTTTAACAGCTACATGTAATAGTACTCAGATTTCCATAAAATTGCAACATGAACCTTCATTAGGCCGATCGTTGATCGTTATATGTTATAAAAGTTCGATTTCGAACTTTATTATTAGGGACACACTTAGATTTGGATGTGGTAAGCCTGATAGCTATATCTTGAAATATAACGAAAATCGGCCGATAGGCTTCATGACAGCTATACGATATATCAGTCCGATCTGGCCCGTTCCGACTTATTAAAAGAGGTCAGAAATAAGAAGCTTGGGAGAAAAGTTTCATGTAGATAGCTCAATAACTAGGGGACTAATTTGAGTTGCAACAGACACGCGGACTGACTGAGTGTTCCTATAATAGCTATAGAATATAAACGTCTGAGATATTTAAATGGAGAAACTAAGGGCGGGTTACTGTATAACATTAAAAAGTATTGATAATGTGCGGTATTTCCAAAAACAAAACAGGTTTGCATACAAAAACCCTGATTTCAGCCGATTGTTCCTATGGCAGCTATATGTTATAGTGCTCCGATTTTGATACAATTTTGACAGCACATTAAGAACGTAATAAGAATAGGATTTGCCAAATCTTGTTGCAATATCTGGAAAAACAACAAAAATCGGCCGATAGCTTCTATGACAGCTATACGATATATCGGTCCGATCTGGCTCGTTCCGACTTATTTACAGCCTACAGCAATAAGAAGCTTGTGTGCCAAGTTTCATGAAGATAGCTCAAAAACTGAGAGACTAGTTTGCGTTGCAACAGACGGACGGACGGACGGACGGACGGACAGACGGACGGACGGACGGACGGATGGACGGACAGACGGACATCCATTTTTCGACTCCTCTGGTGATGCTGATTCAGAATATATATACTTTATAGGGTCGGAGATGTCTCCTAAGGTGCGTTGCAAACTTCTGGCTAAAATTATATACCCTCTGCAAGGGTATAAAAATATAAGATACAAAAAAAATAAATATATGGCGCCGCGGCACCCAGGAGTGGAACTCCGGACCTCTCGCTTAACAGTCAACTACAATCACCACTCGACCACAGCATTTCTTACGCGATGACCGACAAAATTGCACTATGAATATTTTCAGTGTACATAATTAAAAAAAAGTTGCCACATAATTAAAACAAGAAAGCAAGGCTACCTTCGGCTTGCCGATTTTTTTTCTCCCTTTGATGTAAAAAAAAATATAAAATATATTTGGATTGCTGCTGGTTTCTGTGGTATTTATTGAACAATTATAACAGTACAGGAAGTCACAGATTTTTACATGATTAAGGCTATGAATCAAACACCTGCTTCGAAAAAAAATAATTCTACCTTTTAATGCTTTTGTACATACCTGGATTTCTTATATACTTAACACAAAATGTTATGAGGAAATGTCTTTGTGTTGTAAAGGATCTGTTGGTCATAAAATATAAATAAATTTGGAAAGTTCTCATTCAAAAATGCGTTTGAATAACAGCTATATGATTTTTTTGTTTAACAGCTATATGTAATAGTACTCAGGTTTCCATAAAATTGCAATATGAACCTTCATTAGGCCGATCGTTGATCGTTATAAGTTATAAAAGTTCGAATTCGAACTTTATTATTAGGGACACACTTAGATTTGGATGTGATAAGCCTGATAGCTATATCTTGAAATATAACGAAAATCGGCCGTAGGCTCCATGACAGCTATACGATATATCAGTCCGATCTGGCCCATTCCGACTTATTTAAAGAGGGCAGAAATAATAAGCTTGTGTGCCAAGTTTCATGAAGATAGCTCAATAACTGGGGGACTAATTTGAGTTGCAACAGACAGACGGACTGACTGATTGTTCCTATAATAGCTATAGAATATAAACGTCTGAGATATTTAAATGGAGAAACTAAGGGCGGGTTACTGTATAACATTAAAAAGTATTGATAATGTGCGGTATTTCCAAAAACAAAACAGGTTTGCATACAAAAACCTTGATTTCAGCCGATTGTTCCTATGGCAGCTACATGTTATAGTGGTCCGATTTTGATACAATTTTGACAGCACATTAAGAACGTAATAGGAATAGGATTTGCCAAATCTTGTTGCAATATCTTGAAAAACAACAAAAATCGGCCGATAGCTTCTATGACAGCTATACGATATATCGGTGCGATCTGGCTCTTTCCGACTTATTTACAGCCTACAGCAATAATAAGCTTGTGTGCCAAGTTTCATGAAGATAGCTCAATAACTGGGGGACTAATTTGAGTTGCAACAGACAGACGGACTGACTGATTGTTCCTATAATAGCTATAGAATATAAACGTCTGAGATATTTAAATGGAGAAACTAAGGGCGGGTTACTGTATAACATTAAAAAGTATTGATAATGTGCGGTATTTCCAAAAACAAAACAGGTTTGCATACAAAAACCTTGATTTCAGCCGATTGTTCCTATGGCAGCTACATGTTATAGTGGTCCGATTTTGATACAATTTTGACAGCACATTAAGAACGTAATAAGAATAGGATTTGCCAAATCTTGTTGCAATATCTTGAAAAACAACAAAAATCGGCCGATAGCTTCTATGACAGCTATACGATATATCGGTGCGATCTGGCTCTTTCCGACTTATTTACAGCCTACAGCAATAAGAAGCTTGTATGCCAAGTGTCATGAAGATAGCTCAAAAACTGAGAGACTAGTTTGCGTTGCAACAGACGGACGGACGGACGGACGGACGGACGGACAGACGGACGGACACTTTGACCCTCTGGTGATCGGGGGCGAAGAGAAGGGGGGGGGGGGGGGGGGGGGGGGGGGGGGAGGGAAAAGGGACCTCCCTTTTTCGACTCCTCTGGTGATGCTGATTCAGTATATATATACTTTATAGGGTCGGAGATGTCTCCTAAGGTGCGTTGCAAACTTCTGGCTAAAATTAATATACCCTCTGCAAGGGTATAACAAGAAAGCAAGGCTACCTTCGGCTTGCCGAAAGGTTTCATACCCCTTGCAGTTATACAAAATATAAAATATATTTGGATTGCTGCTGGTTTCTGTGGTATTTATTGAACAATTATAACAGTACAGGAAGTCAAGATTTTTACATGATTAAGGCTATGAATCAAACACCTGCTTCGAAAAAAAATAATTCTACCTTTTAATGCTTTTGTACATAACTGGATTTCTTATATACTTAACACAAAATGTTATGAGGAAATGTCTTTGTGTTGTAAAGGATCTGTTGGTCATAAAATATAAATAAATTTGGAAAGTTCTCATTCAAAAATGCGTTTGAATAACAGCTATATGATTTTTTGTTTAACAGCTATATGTAATAGTACTCAGGTTTCCATAAAATTGCAACATGAACCTTCATTAGGCCGATCGTTGATCGTTATAAGTTATAAAAGTTCGATTTCGAACTTTATTATTAGGGACACACTTAGATTTGGATGTGATAAGCCTGATAGCTATATTTTGAAATATAACGAAAATCGGCCGTAGGCTCCATGACAGCTATACGATATATCAGTCCGATCTGGCCCATTCCGACTTATTTAAAGAGGGCAGAAATAAGAAGCTTATGAGCAAAGTTTCATGAAGATAGCTCAATAACTAGGGGACTAATTTGAGTTGCAACAGACACGCGGACTGACTGATTGTTCCTATAACAGCTATAGAATATAAACGTCTGAGATATTTAAATGGAAAAACTAAGGGCGGGTTACTGTATAACATTAAAAAGTATTGATAATGTGCGGTATTTCCAAAAACAAAACAGGTTTGCATACAAAAACCCTGATTTCAGCCGATTGTTCCTATGGCAGCTATATGTTATAGTGGTCCGATTTTGATACAATTTTGACAGTACATTAAGAACGTAATAGGAATAGGATTTGCCAAATCTTGTTGCAATATCTTGAAAAACAACAAAAATCGGCCGATAGCTTCTATGACAGCTATACGATATATCGGTGCGATCTGGCTCTTTCTGACTTATTTACAGCCTACAGCAATAATAAGCTTGTGTGCCAAGTTTCATGAAGATAGCTCAATAACTGGGGGACTAATTTGAGTTGCAACAGACAGACGGACTGACTGATTGTTCCTATAACAGCTATAGAATATAAACGTCTAAGATATTTAAATGGAAAAACTAAGGGCGGGTTACTGTATAACATTAAAAAGTATTGATAATGTGCGGCATTTCCAAAAACAAAACAGGTTTGCATACAAAAACCCTGATTTCAGCCGATTGTTCCTATGACAGCTATATGTGATAGTGGTCCGATTTTGATACAATTTTGACAGCACATTAAGAACGTAATAAGAATAGGATTTGCCAAATCTTGTTGCAATATCTTGAAAAACAACAAAAATCGGCCGATAGCTTCTATGACAGCTATACGATATATCGGTCCGATCTGGCTCGTTCCGACTTATTTACAGCCTACAGCAATAAGAAGCTTGTATGCTAAGTTTCATGAAGATAGCTCAAAAACTGAGAGACTAGTTTGCGTTGCAACAGGCGGACGGACGGACGGACGGACGGACGGACGGACGGACAGACGGACATCCATTTTTCGACTCCTCTGGTGATGCTGATTCAGAATATATATACTTTATTGGGTCGGAGATGTCTCCTAAGGTGCGTTGCAAACTTCTGGCTAAAATTAATATACCCTCTGCAAGGGTATAAAAATATAAGATACAAAAAAAAAATAAATATATGGCGCCGCGGCACCCAGGAGTGGAACTCCGGACCTCTCGCTTAACAGTCAACTACAATCACCACTCGACCACAGCATTTCTTACGCGATGACCGACAAAATTGCACTATGAATATTTTCAGTGTACATAATTAAAAAACAAGAAAGCAAGGCTACCTTCGGCTTGCCGAAGGTTTCATACCCTTGCAGTTATACAAAATATAAAATATATTTGGATTGCTGCTGGTTGCTGTGGTATTTATTGAACAAATTTAACAGTACAGGAAGTCAAGATTTTTACCTGATTAAGGCTATGAATCAAACACCTGCTTCGAAAAAAAATAATTCTACCTTTTTAATGCTTTTGTATATACCTGAATTTCTTATATACTTAACACAAAATGTTATGAGGAAATGTCTTTGTGTTGTAAAGGATCTGTTGGTCATAAAATATAAATAAATTTGGAAAGTTCTCATTCAAAAATGCGTTTGAATAACAGCTACAGGATTTTTTGTTTAACAGCTACATGTAATAGTACTCAGGTTTCCATAAAATTGCAACATTAACATTCATTAGGCCGATCGTTGATCGTTATAAGTTATAAAAGTTCGATTTCGAACTTTATTATTAGGGACACACTTAGATTTGGATGTGGTAAGCCTGATAGCTATATCTTGAAATATAACGAAAATCGGCCGATAGGCTTCATGACAGCTATACGATATATCAGTCCGATCTGGCCCGTTCCGACTTATTAAAAAAGGGCAGAAATAAGAAGCTTGGGAGAAAAGTTTCATGTAGATAGCTCAATAACTGGGGGACTAATTTGAGTTCCAACATACAGACGGACTGACTGATTGTTCCTATAACAGCTATGTATATAATATAAACGTCAGAGATATTTAAATGGAAAAACTAAGGGCGGGTTACTGTATAACATTAAAAAGTATTGATAATGTGCGGTATTTCCAAAAACAAAACAGGTTTGCATACAAAAACCCTGATTTCAGCCGATTGTTCCTATGGCAGCTATATGTTATAGTGCTCCGATTTTGATACAATTTTGACAGCACATTAAGAACGTAATAAGAATAGGATTTGCCAAATCTTGTTGCAATATCTTGAAAAACAACAAAAATCGGCCGATAGCTTCTATGACAGCTATACGATATATCGGTCCGATCTGGCTCGTTCCGACTTATTTACAGCCTACAGCAATAATAAGCTTGTGTGCCAAGTTTCATGAAGATAGCTCAATAACTGGGGGACTAATTTGAGTTGCAACAGACGGACGGACGGACGGACGGACAGACGGACATTCATTTTTCGACTCCTCTGGTGATGCTGATTCAGAATATCTATACTTTATAGGGTCGGAGATGTCTCCTAAGGTGCGTTGCAAACTTCTGGCTAAAATTAATATACCCTCTGCAAGGGTATAAAAATATAAGATACAAAAAAAACAAGAAAGCAAGGCTACCTTCGGCTTGCCGAAGGTTTCATACCCTTGCAGTTATACAAAATATAAAAATATATTTGGATTGCTGCTGGTTTCTGTGGTATTTATTGAACAATTATAACAGTACAGGAAGTCCAGATTTTTACATGATTAAGGCTATGAATCAAACACCTGCTTCGAAAAAAAATAATTCTACCTTTTAATGCTTTTGTACATACCTGGATTTCTTATATACTTAACACAAAATGTTATGAGGAAATGTCTTTGTGTTGTAAAGGATCTGTTGGTCATAAAATATAAATAAATTTGGAAAGTTCTCATTCAAAAATGCGTTTGAATAACAGCTATATGATTTTTTGTTTAACAGCTATATGTAATAGTACTCAGGTTTCCATAAAATTGCAATATGAACCTTCATTAGGCCGATCGTTGATCGTTATAAGTTATAAAAGTTCGAATTCGAACTTTATTATTAGGGACACACTTAGATTTGGATGTGATAAGCCTGATAGCTATATCTTGAAATATAACGAAAATCGGCCGTAGGCTCCATGACAAGCTTATGAGCAAAGTTTCATGAAGATAGCTCAATAACTAGGGGACTAATTTGAGTTGCAACAGACACGCGGACTGACTGAGTGTTCCTATAATAGCTATAGAATATAAACGTCTGAGATATTTAAATGGAAAAACTAAGGGCGGGTTACTGTATAACATTAAAAAGTATTGATAATGTGCGGTATTTCCAAAAACAAAACAGGTTTGCATACAAAAACCTTGATTTCAGCCGATTGTTCCTATGGCAGCTACATGTTATAGTGGTCCGATTTTGATACAATTTTGACAGCAGACAGTTTATATTCTATAGCTGTTATAGGAACAATCAGTCAGTCCGTCTGTCTGTTGCAACGCAAATTAGTCCCCCAGTTATTGAGCTATCTTCATGAAACTTGGCACCCAAGCTTATTATTGATGTAGGCTGTAAATAAGTCGGAACGAGCCAGATCGGACCGATATATCGTATAGCTGTCATAGAAGCTATCGGCCGATTTTTGTTGTTTTTCAAGATATTGCAACAAGATTTGGCAAATCCTATTCTTATTACGTTCTTAATGTGCTGTCAAAATTGTATCAAAATCGGACCACTATAACATATAGCTGCCATAGGAACAATCGGCTGAAATCAGGGTTTTTGTATGCAAACCTGTTTTGTTTTTGGAAATACCGCACGTTATCAATACTTTTTAATGTTATACAGTAACCCGCCCTTAGTTTTTCCATTTAAATATCTCAGACGTTTATATTATATAGCTGTTATAGGAACACTCAGTCAGTCCGCGTGTCTGTTGCAACTCAAATTAGTCCCCTAGTTATTGAGCTATCTTCATGAAACTTTGCTCATAAGCTTCTTATTTCTGCCCTCTTTAAATAAGTCGGAATGGGCCAGATCGGACTGATATATCGTATAGCTGTCATGGAGCCTACGGCCGATTTTCGTTATATTTCAAGATATAGCTATCAGGCTTATCACATCCAAATCTAAGTGTGTCCCTAATAATAAAGTTCGAAATCGAACTTTATTAACTTATAACGATCAACGATCGGCCTAATGAAGGTTCATGTTGCAATTTTATGGAAACCTGAGTACTATTACATATAGCTGTTAAACAAAAAATCATATAGCTGTTATTCAAACGCATTTTTGAATGAGAACTTTCCAAATTTATTTATATTTTATGACCAACAGATCCTTTACAACACAAAAGACATTTCCTCATAACATTTTGTGTTAAGTGTATAAGAAATCCAGGTATGTACAAAAGCATTAAAAGGAGAATTATTTTTTTCGAAGCAGGTGTTTGATTCATAGCCTTAATCATGTAAAAATCTTGACTTCCTGTACTGTTATAATTGTTCAATAAATACCACAGAAACCAGCAGCAATCCAAATATATTTTATATTTTGTACAACTGCAAGGGTATGAAACCTTCGGCAAACCGAAGGTAGCCTTGCTTTCTTGTTACATGATTAAGGCTATGAATCAAACACCTGCTTCGAAAAAAAATAATTCTACCTTTTAATGCTTTTGTACATACCTGGATTTCTTATATACTTAACACAAAATGTTATGAGGAAATGTCTTTGTGTTGTAAAGGATCTGTTGGTCATAAAATATAAATAAATTTGGAAAGTTCTCATTCAAAAATGCGTTTGAATAACAGCTACAGGATTTTTTGTTTAACAGCTACATGTAATAGTACTCAGGTTTCCATAAAATTGCAACATGAACCTTCATTAGGCCGATCGTTGATCGTTATAAGTTATAAAAGTTCGATTTCGAACTTTATTATTAGGGACACACTTAGATTTGGATGTGATAAGCCTGATAGCTATATCTTGAAATATAACGAAAATCGGCCGTAGGCTCCATAACAGCTATACGATATATCAGTCCGATCTGGCCCATTCCGACTTATTTAAAGAGGGCAGAAATAAGAAGCTTATGAGCAAAGTTTCATGAAAATAGCTCAATAACTGGGGGACTAATTTGAGTTGCAACAGACACGCGGACTGACTGAGTGTTCCTATAACAGCTATAGAATATAAACGTCTGAGATATTTAAATGGAAAAACTAAGGGCGGGTTACTGTATAACATTAAAAAGTATTGATAATGTGCGGTATTTCCAAAAACAAAACAAGTTTGCATACAAAAACCCTGATTTCAGCCGATTGTTCCTATGGCAGCTACATGTTATAGTGGTCCGATTTTGATACAATTTTGACAGCACATTAGAAACGTAATAAGAATAGGATTTGCCAAATCTTGTTGTAATATCTTGAAAAACAACAAAAATCGGCCGATAGCTTCTATGACAGCTATACGATATATCGGTCCGATCTGGCTCGTTCCGACTTATTTACAGCCTACACCAATAATAAGCTTGGGTGCCAAGTTTCATGAAGGTAGCTCAATAACTGGGGGACTAATTTGCGTTGCAACAGACAGACGGACTGACTGATTGTTCCTATAACAGCTATAGAATATAAACGTCTGAGATATTTAAATGGAAAAACTAAGGGCGGGTTACTGTATAACATTAAAAAGTATTGATAATGTGCGGTATTTCCAAAAACAAAACAGGTTTGCATACAAAAACCCTGATTTCAGCCGATTGTTCCTATGGCAGCTACATGTTATAGTGGTCCGATTTTGATACAATTTTGACAGCACATTAGAAACGTAATAAGAATAGGATTTGCCAAATCTTGTTGCAATATCTTGAAAAACAACAAAAATCGGCCGATAGCTTCTATGACAGCTATACGATATATCGGTCCGATCTGGCTCGTTCCGACTTATTTACAGCCTACATTAATAATAAGCTTGGGTGCCAAGTTTCATGAAGATAGCTCAATAACTGGGGGACTTATTTGCGTTGCAACAGACAGACGGACTGACTGATTGTTCCTATAACAGCTATAGAATATAAACGTCTGAGATATTTAAATGGAAAAACTAAGGGCGGGTTACTGTATAACATTAAAAAGTATTGATAATGTGCGGTATTTCCAAAAACAAAACAGGTTTGCATACGAAAACCCTGATTTCAGCCGATTGTTCCTATGGCAGCTATATGTTATTGTAGTCCGATTTTGATACAATTTTGACAGCACATTAAGAACGTAATAGGAATAGGATTTGCCAAATCTTGTTGCAATATCTTGAAAAACAACAAAAATCGGCCGATAGCTTCTATGACAGCTATACGATATATCGGTGCGATCTGGCTCTTTCCGACTTATTTACAGCCTACATCAATAATAAGCTTGGGTGCCAAGTTTCATGAAGATAGCTCAATAACTGGGGGACTAATTTGCGTTGCAACAGACAGACGGACTGACTGATTGTTCCTATAACAGCTATAGAATATAAACGTCTGAGATATTTAAATGGAAAAACTAAGGGCGGGTTACTGTATAACATTAAAAAGTATTGATAATGTGCGGTATTTCTATACGATATATCGGTGCGATCTGGCTCTTTCCGACTTATTTACAGCCTACAGCAATAATAAGCTTGTGTGCCAAGTTTCATGAAGATAGCTCAATAACAATAACAGACAGACGGACTGACTGATTGTTCCTATAACAGCTATAGAATATAAACGTCTAAGATATTTAAATGGAAAAACTAAGGGCGGGTTACTGTATAACATTAAAAAGTATTGATAATGTGCGGTATTTCCAAAAACAAAACAGGTTTGCATACAAAAACCCTGATTTCAGCCGATTGTTCCTATGGCAGCTATATGTTATAGTGGGCCGATTTTGATATAATTTTGACAGCACATTAAGAACGTAATAAGAATAGGATTTGCCAAATCTTGTTGCAATATCTTGAAAAACAACAAAAATCGGCCGATAGCTTCTATGACAGCTATACGATATATCGGTGCGATCTGGCTCTTTCCGACTTATTTACAGCCTACAGCAATAATAAGCTTGTGTGCCAAGTTTCATGAAGATAGCTCAATAACTGGGGGACTAATTTGCGTTGCAACAGACAGACGGACTGACTGATTGTTCCTATAACAGCTATAGAATATAAACGTCTGAGATATTTAAATGGAAAAACTAAGGGCGGGTTACTGTATAACATTAAAAAGTATTGATAATGTGCGGTATTTCCAAAAACAAAACAGGTTTGCATACAAAAACCCTGATTTCAGCCGATTGTTCCTATGGCAGCTATATGTTATAGTGCTCCGATTTTGATACAATTTTGACAGCACATTAAGAACGTAATAAGAATAGGATTTGCCAAATCTTGTTGCAATATCTTGAAAAACAACAAAAATCGGCCGATAGCTTCTATGACAGCTATACGATATATCGGTCCGATCTGGCTCGTTCCGACTTATTTACAGCCTACAGCAATAATAAGCTTGTGTGCCAAGGTTCATGAAGATAGCTCAATAACTGGGGGACTAATTTGAGTTGCAACAGACAGACGGACTGACTGATTGTTCCTATAACAGCTATAGAATATAAACGTCTGAGATATTTAAATGGAAAAACTAAGGGCGGGTTACTGTATAACATTAAAAAGTATTGATAATGTTCGGTATTTCCAAATCAAAACAGGTTTGCATACAAAAACCCTGATTTCAGCCGATTGTTCCTATGGCAGCTATATGTTATACTGGTTCGATTTTGATACAATTTTGACTGCACATTAAGAACGTAATAAGAATAGGATTTGCCAAATCTTGTTGCAATATCTTGAAAAACAACAAAAATCGGCCGATAGCTTCTATGACAGCTATACGATATATCGGTCCGATCTGGCTCGTTCCGACTTATTTACAGCCTACAGCAATAATAAGCTTGTGTGCCAAGTTTCATGAAGATAGCTCAAAAACTGAGAGACTAGTTTGCGTTGCAACAGACGGACGGACGGACGGACGGACAGACGGACATCCATTTTTCGACTCCTCTAGTGATGCTGATTCAGAATATATATACTTTATAGGGTCGGAGATGTCTCCTAAGGTGCGTTGCAAACTTCTGGCTAAAATTAATATACCCTCTGCAAGGGTATAAAAAGTTTAACGTCGATACCAGTATCGATACCGATCCGATTCCAGTATCGATACCAGTATCGTTACCAGTATCGATACCAGTATCGACACCGATCCGATACCAGTGTCGATACCTATCCGATACCAGTATCGATACCTATCCGATACCAGTATCGATCCCTATCCGATACCAGTATCGATACCGATACCAGTATCGATACCAGTATCGATACCGATCCGATACCAGTATCGATACCAGTATCGATACCGATCCGATACCAGTATCGATACCAGTATCGATACCGATCCGATACCAGTATCGATACCAGTATCGATACCGATCCGATACCAGTATCGATACCAGTATCGATACCGATCCGATACCAGTATCGATACCGATCCGATACCAGTATCGATACCGATCCGATACCTGTATCGATACCAGTATCGATACCGATCCGATACCAGTATACGATATATCGGTCCGATCTGGCTCGTTCCGACTTATTTACAGCCTACAGCAATAATAAGCTTGTGTGCCAAGTTTCATGAAGATAGCTCAATAACTGGGGGACTAATTTGAGTTGCAACAGACAGACGGACTGACTGATTGTTCCTATAACAGCTATAGAATATAAACGTCTGAGATATTTAAATGGAAAAACTAAGGGCGGGTTACTGTATAACATTAAAAAGTATTGATAATGTTCGGTATTTCCAAAAAACAAAACGGGTTTGCATACAAAAACCCTGATTTCAGCCGATTGTTCCTATGGCAGCTATATGTTATACTGGTTCGATTTTGATACAATTTTGACAGCACATTAAGAACGTAATAAGAATAGGATTTGCCAAATCTTGTTGCAATATCTTGAAAAACAACAAAAATCGGCCGATAGCTTCTATGACAGCTATACGATATATCGGTCCGATCTGGCTCGTTCCGACTTATTTACAGCCTACATCAATAATAAGCTTGTGTGGCAAGTTTCATGAAGATAGCTCAATAACTGGGGGACTAATTTGAGTTGCAACAGACAGACGGACTGACTGATTGTTCCTATAACAGCTATAGAATATAAACGTCTCAGATATTTAAATGGAAAAACTAAGGGCGGGTTACTGTATAACATTAAAAAGTATTGATAATGTGCGGTATTTCCAAAAACAAAACGGGTTTGCATACAAAAACCCTGATTTCAGCCGATTGTTCCTATGGCAGCTATATGTTATACTCGTTCGATTTTGATACAATTTTGACAGCACATTAAGAACGTAATAAGAATAGGATTTGCCAAATCTTGTTGCAATATCTTGAAAAACAACAAAAATCGGCCGATAGCTTCTATGACAGCTATACGATATATCGGTCCGATCTGGCTCGTTCCGACTTATTTACAGCCTACATCAATAATAAGCTTGTGTGGCAAGTTTCATGAAGATAGCTCAATAACTGGGGGACTAATTTGAGTTGCAACAGACAGACGGACTGACTGATTGTTCCTATAACAGCTATAGAATATAAACGTTTGAGATATTTAAATGGAAAAACTAAGGGCGGGTTACTGTATAACATTAAAAAGTATTGATAATGTTCGGTATTTCCAAAAAACAAAACGGGTTTGCATACAAAAACCCTGATTTCAGCCGATTGTTCCTATGGCAGCTATATGTTATACTCGTTCGATTTTGATACAATTTTGACAGCACATTAAGAACGTAATAAGAATAGGATTTGCCAAATCTTGTTGCAATATCTTGAAAAACAACAAAAATCGGCCGATAGCTTCTATGACAGCTATACGATATATCGGTCCGATCTGGCTCGTTCCGACTTATTTACAGCCTACAGCAATAAGAAGCTTGTGTGCCAAGTTTCATGAAGATAGCTCAATAACTGGGGGACTAATTTGAGTTGCAACAGACAGACGGACTGACTGATTGTTCCTATAACAGCTATAGAATATAAACGTCTGAGATATTTAAATGGAAAAACTAAGGGCGGGTTACTGTATAACATTAAAAAGTATTGATAATGTTCGGTATTTCCAAAAACAAAACGGGTTTGCATACAAAAACCCTGATTTCAGCCGATTGTTCCTATGGCAGCTATATGTGATAGTGGTCCGATTTTGATACAATTTTGACAGCACATTAAGAACGTAATATGAATAGGATTTGCCAAATCTTGTTGCAATATCTTGAAAAACAACAAAAATCGGCCGATAGCTTCTATGACAGCTATACGATATATCGGTCCGATCTGGCTCGTTCCGACTTATTTACAGCCTACAGCAATAATAAGCTTGTGTGCCAAGTTTCATGAAGATAGCTCAAAAACTGAGAGACTAGTTTGCGTTGCAACAGACGGACGGACGGACGGACAGACGGACATCCATTTTTCGACTCCTCTGGTGATGCTGATTCAGAATATATACTTTATAGGGTCGGAGATGTCTCCTAAGGTGCGTTGCAAACTTCTGGCTAAAATTAATATACCCTCTGCAGGGGTATAAAAAGTTTAACGTCGATACCAGTATCGATACCGATCCGATTCCAGTATCGATACCAGTATCGTTACCAGTATCGATACCAGTATCGACACCGATCCGATACCAGTGTCGATACCTATCCGATACCAGTATCGATACCTATCCGATACCAGTATCGATACCTATCCGATACCAGTACCGATACCGATACCAGTATCGATACCAGTATCGATACCGATCCGATACCAGTATCGATACCAGTATCGATACCGATCCGATACCAGAATCGATTCCAGTATCGATACCGATCCGATACCAGTATCGATACCAGTATCGATACCGATCCGATACCAGTATCGATACCAGTATCGATACCGATCCGATATCAGTATCGCCCGATCCGATACCAGTATCGATACCAGTATCGATACCGATCCGATACCAGTATACGATATATCGGTCCGATCTGGCTCGTTCCGACTTATTTACAGCCTACAGCAATAATAAGCTTGTGTGCCAAGTTTCATGAAGATAGCTCAATAACTGGGGGACTAATTTGAGTTGCAACAGACAGACGGACTGACTGATTGTTCCTATAACAGCTATAGAATATAAACGTCTGAGATATTTAAATGGAAAAACTAAGGGCGGGTTACTGTATAACATTAAAAAGTATTGATAATGTTCGGTATTTCCAAAAACAAAACGGGTTTGCATACAAAAACCCTGATTTCAGCCGATTGTTCCTATGGCAGCTATATGTTATACTGGTTCGATTTTGATACAATTTTGACAGCACATTAAGAACGTAATAAGAATAGGATTTGCCAAATCTTGTTGCAATATCTTGAAAAACAACAAAAATCGGCCGATAGCTTCTATGACAGCTATACGATATATCGGTCCGATCTGGCTCGTTCCGACTTATTTACAGCCTACAGCATAATAAGCTTGTGTACCAAGTTTCATGAAGATAGCTCAATAACTGGGGGACTAATTTGAGTTGCAACAGACAGACGGACTGACTGATTGTTCCTATAACAGCTATAGAATATAAACGTTTGAGATATTTAAATGGAAAAACTAAGGGCGGGTTACTGTATAACATTAAAAAGTATTGATAATGTTCGGTATTTCCAAAAACAAAACGGGTTTGCATACAAAAACCCTGATTTCAGCCGATTGTTCCTATGGCAGCTATATGTTATACTGGTTCGATTTTGATACAATTTTGACAGCACATTAAGAACGTAATAAGAATAGGATTTGCCAAATCTTGTTGCAATATCTTGAAAAACAACAAAAATCGGCCGATAGCTTCTATGACAGCTATACGATATATCGGTCCGATCTGGCTCGTTCCGACTTATTTACAGCCTACAGCAATAAGAAGCTTGTGTGCCAAGTTTCATGAAGATAGCTCAAAAACTGAGAGACTAGTTTGCGTTGCAACAGACGGACGGACGGACGGACAGACGGACATCCATTTTTCGACTCCTCTGGTGATGCTGACTCAGAATATATATACTTTATAGGGTCGGAGATGTCTCCTAAGGTGCGTTGCAAACTTCTGGCTAAAATTAATGTACCCTCTTCAAGGGTTTAAAAAGGTTGCCACATAATTAAAACAAGAAAGCAAGGCTACCTTCGGCTTGCCGAAGGTTTCATACCCTTGCAGTTATACAAAATATAAAATATATTTGGATTGCTGCTGGTTTCTGTGGTATTTATTGAACAATTATAACAGTACAGGAAGTCAAGATTTTTACATGATTAAGGCTATGAATCAAACACCTGCTTCGAAAAAAAATAATTCTACCTTTTAATGCTTTTGTACATACCTGGATTTCTTATATACTTAACACAAAATGTTATGAGGAAATGTCTTTGTGTTGTAAAGGATCTGTTGGTCATAAAATATAAATAAATTTGGAAAGTTCTCATTCAAAAATGCGTTTGAATAACAGCTACAGGATTTTTTGTTTAACAGCTACATGTAATAGTACTCAGGTTTCCATAAAATTGCAACATGAACCTTCATTAGGCCGATCGTTGATCGTTATAAGTTATAAAAGTTCGATTTCGAACTTTATTATTAGGGACACACTTAGATTTGGATGTGATAAGCCTGATAGCTATATCTTGAAATATAACAAAAATCGGCCGTAGGCTCCATGACAGCTATACGATATATCAGTCCGATCTGGCCCATTCCGACTTATTTAAAGAGGGCAGAAATAAGAAGCTTATGAGCAAAGTTTCATGAAAATAGCTCAATAACTGGGGGACTAATTTGAGTTGCAACAGACACGCGGACTGACTGAGTGTTCCTATAACAGCTATAGAATATAAACGTCTGAGATATTTAAATGGAAAAACTAAGGGCGGGTTACTGTATAACATTAAAAAGTATTGATAATGTGCGGTATTTCCAAAAACAAAACAGGTTTGCATACAAAAACCCTGATTTCAGCCGATTGTTCCTATGGCAGCTACATGTTATAGTGGTCCGATTTTGATACAATTTTGACAGCACATTAGAAACGTAATAAGAATAGGATTTGCCAAATCTTGTTGTAATATCTTGAAAAACAACAAAAATCGGCCGATAGCTTCTATGACAGCTATACGATATATCGGTCCGATCTGGCTCGTTCCGACTTATTTACAGCCTACACCAATAATAAGCTTGGGTGCCAAGTTTCATGAAGGTAGCTCAATAACTGGGGGACTAATTTGCGTTGCAACAGACAGACGGACTGACTGATTGTTCCTATAACAGCTATAGAATATAAACGTCTGAGATATTTAAATGGAAAAACTAAGGGCGGGTTACTGTATAACATTAAAAAGTATTGATAATGTGCGGTATTTCCAAAAACAAAACAGGTTTGCATACGAAAACCCTGATTTCAGCCGATTGTTCCTATGGCAGCTATATGTTATAGTGGTCCGATTTTGATACAATTTTGACAGCACATTAAGAACGTAATAAGAATAGGATTTGCCAAATCTTGTTGCAATATCTTGAAAAACAACAAAAATCGGCCGATAGCTTCTATGACAGCTATACGATATATCGGTCCGATCTGGCCCATTCCGACTTATTTAAAGAGGGCAGAAATAAGAAGCTTATGAGCAAAGTTTCATGAAGGTAGCTCAATAACTGGGGGACTAATTTGCGTTGCAACAGACAGACGGACTGACTGATTGTTCCTATAACAGCTATAGAATATAAACGTCTGAGATATTTAAATGGAAAAACTAAGGGCGGGTTACTGTATAACATTAAAAAGTATTGATAATGTGCGGTATTTCCAAAAACAAAACAGGTTTGCATACGAAAACCCTGATTTCAGCCGATTGTTCCTATGGCAGCTATATGTTATAGTGGTCCGATTTTGATACAATTTTGACAGCACATTAAGAACGTAATAAGAATAGGATTTGCCAAATCTTGTTGCAATATCTTGAAAAACAACAAAAATCGGCCGATAGCTTCTATGACAGCTATACGATATATCGGTCCGATCTGGCTCGTTCCGACTTATTTACAGCCTACATCAATAATAAGCTTGTGTGGCAAGTTTCATGAAGATAGCTCAATAACTGGGGGACTAATTTGAGTTGCAACAGACAGACGGACTGACTGATTGTTCCTATAACAGCTATGTATATAATATAAACTTCTGAGATATTTAAATAGAAAAACTAAGGGCGGGTTACTGTATAACATTAAAAAGTATTGATAATGTGCGGTATTTCCAAAAACATAACAGGTTTGCATACAAAAACCCTGATTTCAGCCGATTGTTCCTATGGCAGCTATATGTTATAGTGGTCCGATTTTGATACAATTTTGACAGCACATTAGGAACGTAATAAGAATAGGATTTGCCAAATCTTGTTGCAATATCTTGAAAAACAACAAAAATCGGCCGATAGCTTCTATGACAGCTATACGATATATCGGTCCGATCTAGCTCGTTCCGACTTATTTACAGCCTACAGCAATAAGAAGCTTGTATGCCAAGTTTCATGAAGATAGCTCAAAAACTGAGAGACTAGTTTGCGTTGCAACAGACGGACGGACGGACGGACGGACGGACGGACGGACGGACAGACGGACATCCATTTTTCGACTCCTCTGGTGATGCTGATTCAGAATATATATACTTTATAGGGTCGGAGATGTCTCCTAAGGTGCGTTGCAAACTTCTGGCTAAAATTAATATACCCTCTGCAAGGGTATAAAAAACTTTTTAAGAATTTAACATGTCGGAAAGGCTACAGTCGAGCTGACTCGACTGTAATATACCCGCTACAATTCTTCGGAAAAACACGTGCCAAATGTGAACAATTCGTTCTTGCTTTTTATTTCTTTCTGTCTCTAATTTGTTTTGCCTATGCAAGTTCCACTCGATTCTTATTGGATGTTGCCCATTGCTTTTATTACTTTGCAGTTATAAATTATAAGTGTTGCTGCTCAATGTCTCTTTCGATTCTAAGTGGCTTTATATATATTAAAAATTTATTTTGAATTTTGCAACACACCATAAAAAAAAAACAAGAAAGCAAGGCTACCTTCGGCTTGCCGAAGGTTTCATACCCTTGCAGTTATACAAAATATAAAATATATTTGGATTGCTGCTGGTTTCTGTGGTATTTATTGAACAATTATAACAGTACAGGAAGTCAAGATTTTTACCTGATTAAGGCTATGAATCAAACACCTGCTTCGAAAAAAATAATTCTACCTTTTTAATGCTTTTGTATATACCTGGATTTCTTATATACTTAACACAAAATGTTATGAGGAAATTTCTTTGTGTTGTAAAGGATCTGTTGGTCATAAAATATAAATAAATTTGAAAAGTTCTCATTCAAAAATGCGTTTGAATAACAGCTACATGATTTTTTGTTTAACAGCTATATGTAATAGTACTCAGATTTCCATAAAATTGCAACATGAACCTTCATTAGGCTGATCGTTGATCGTTATAAGTTATAAAAGTTCGATTTCGAACTTTATTATTAGGCACACAATTAGATTTGGATGTGGTAAGCCTGATAGCTATATCTTGAATGACAGCTATACGATATATCAGTCCGATCTGGCCCGATCCGACTTATTAAAAGAGGGCAGAAATAAGAAGCTTGGGAGAAAAGTTTCATGAAGATAGCTCAATAATAAGGGGGGGACTAATTTGAGTTGCAGCAGACAGACGGACTGACTGATTGTTCCTATAACAGCTATAGAATATAAACGTCTGAGATATTTAAATGGAAAAACTAAGGACGGGTTACTGTATAACATTAAAAAGTATTGATAATGTGCGGTATTTCCAAAAACAAAACAGGTTTGCATACAAAAACCCTGATTTCAGCCGATTGTTCCGATGACAGCTATATGTTATAGTGGTCCGATTATACAATTTGATACAATTTTGACAGCACATTAAGAACGTAATAAGAATAAGATTTGCCAAATCTTGTTGCAATATCTTGAAAATCAACAAAAATCGGCCGATAGCTTCTATGACAGCTATACGATATATCGGTCCGATCTGGCTCGTTCCGACTTATTTACAGCCTACAGCAATAATAAGCTTATGTGCCAAGTTTCATGTAGATAGCTCAATAACTGGGGGACTAATTTGAGTTCCAACATACAGACGGACTGACTGATTGTTCCTATAACAGCTATGTATATAATATAAACTTCTGAGATATTTAAATAGAAAAACTAAGGGCGGGTTACTGTATAACATTAAAAAGTATTGATAATGTGCGGTATTTCCAAAAAACATAACAGGTTTGCATACAAAAACCCTGATTTCAGCCGATTGTTCCTATGGCAGCTATATGTTATAGTGGTCCGATTTTGATACAATTTTGACAGCACATTAGGAACGTAATAAGAATAGGATTTGCCAAATCTTGTTGCAATATCTTGAAAAACAACAAAAATCGGCCGATAGCTTCTATGACAGCTATACGATATATCGGTCCGATCTAGCTCGTTCCGACTTATTTACAGCCTACAGCAATAAGAAGCTTGTATGCCAAGTTTCATGAAGATAGCTCAAAAACTGAGAGACTAGTTTGCGTTGCAACAGACGGACGGACGGACGGACGGACAGACGGACATCCATTTTTCGACTCCTCTGGTGATGCTGATTCAGAATATATATACTTTATAGGGTCGGAGATGTCTCCTAAGGTGCGTTGCAAACTTCTGGCTAAAATTAATATACCCTCTGCAAGGGTATAAAAATATAAGATACAAAATAAATAAATATATGGCGCCGCGGCACCCAGGAGTGGAACTCCGGACCTCTCGCTTAACAGTCAACTACAATCACCACTCGACCACAGCATTTCTTACGCGATGACCGACAAAATTGTACTATGAATATTTTCAGTGTACATAATTAAAAAAAAAGTTGCCACATAATTAAAAAAAAAAGGTTGCCACATAATTAAAAAAAGTTGTCTGCTGCTGGAGTTGAACTCGGGTTCTGACATTAGGAAAAACCGACATAAGCACATGGCCACAGTGCAATACTATTTCTTGAATATCTTCCTTATTTATCGGCCGATCTTATTGAAACTTTGCCAACACGCCCGCATGGTGGTTTTTATCACATGATTGCTGTAGAGCTATATTTGCAGCTACAATCGACTTTTTTTCGATTTGTGGGGGCGGATGGAGGCGTGGCGAAAATCCAAAATAAACTTGATCTGCGTGCAGAATTAACACATATTGTCCCCAAATTTGGTAGCTCTAGCTCTTATAATAGCTGAGATCTAGGTTTTCACACGGACGGACAGACAGACAGACGGACAGACGGACATGGCTATATCGACTCGGCTGTTCATGCTGATTCAGAATATATATACTTTATGGGGTCGGAGATGTCTCCTTCTGCCTGTTACAAACATTTTCGGTTGGCACATAGTTATAATACTCTTATACTCTTCGAGTAGCGGGTATAAATATTCAAAATTTAAAAATATGCGTTACACTTTTAAATAATTTAAAACGTCGACTTTTGCAAAAATGTAACGGTATTTGACAAAATTTTTTTTTTTTTAAATTTTGAAAATTTTTTTACATTTTTTATTAATTTTTTATGTCCACTTTTGCAAAAATCTAACGGCTTTTGACAAAAAAAAGTATTCAAAATTTAGAAATGTGCGTTACACTTTTTAATTATTTTAAACGTCGACTTTGGCGAAAATCTAACGGTTGACAAAAATAAAATTTTGATAATTTTGAAAAATACGTAACACTTCATAACAATTTAAAACGTTGGTATTTTGAGAAAATCTATCGGTTTTTGAAAACAGAAATTTTTTAAAATTTAAAAATATGCGTTACACTTTTCAATTATTTTAACCGTCGACTTTGGCGAAAATCTATCGGCTGTTGACAAAAATAAAATTTTGAAAAATGCGTTACACTTTTAAATAATTTAAAACGTCGACTTTTGCAAAAATGTAACGGTTTTTGACATAATTTTTTTTTTTTTTAAATTTTGAAAAATTTTTTACATTTTTATACCCTTGCAGTGGGTATATTAATTTTAGCCAGAAGTTTGCAACGCACCTTAGGAGACATCTCCGACCCTATAAAGTATATATATTCTGAATCAGCATCACCAGAGGAGTCGAAAAATGGATGTCCGTCTGTCCGTCCGTCCGTCCGTCCGTCCGTCCGTCTGTTGCAACGCAAACTAGTCTCTCAGTTTTTGAGCTATCTTCATGAAACTTGGCACACAAGCTTCTTGTTGCTGTAGGCTGTAAATAAGTCGGAACGAGCCAGATCGGACCGATATATCGTATAGCTGTCATAGAAGCTATCGGCCGATTTTTGTTGTTATACCCTTGCAGAGGGTATATTAATTTTAGCCAGAAGTTTGCAACGCACCTTAGGAGACATCTCCGACCCTATAAAGTATATATATTCTGAATCAGCATCACCAGAGGAGTCGAAAAATGGATGTCCGTCTGTCCGTCCGTCCGTCCGTCCGTCCGTCCGTCTGTTGCAACGCAAACTAGTCTCTCAGTTTTTGAGCTATCTTCATGAAACTTAGCATACAAGCTTCTTATTGCTGTAGACTGTAAATAAGTCGGAACGAGCCAGATCGGACCGATATATCGTATAGCTGTCATAGAAGCTATCGGCCGATTTTTGTTGTTTTTCAAGATATTGCAACAAGATTTGGCAAATCCTATTCTTATTACGTTCTTAATGTGCTGTCAAAATTATATCAAAATCGGACCACTATAACATATAGCTGCCATAGGAACAATCGGCTGAAATCACGGTTTTTGTATGCAAACCTGTTTTGTTTTTGGAAATACCGCACATTATCAATACTTTTTAATGTTATACAGTAACCCGCCCTTAGTTTTTCTATTTAAATATCTCAGAAGTTTATATTATATACATAGCTGTTATAGGAACAATCAGTCAGTCCGTCTGTCTGTTGCAACTCAAATTAGTCCCCCAGTTATTGAGCTATCTTCATGAAACTTGGCACACAAGCTTATTATTGCTGTAGGCTGTAAATAAGTCGGAAAGAGCCAGATCGCACCGATATATCGTATAGCTGTCATAGAAGCTATCGGCCGATTTTTGTTGTTTTTCAAGATATTGCAACAAGATTTGGCAAATCCTATTCTTATTACGTTCTTAATGTGCTGTCAAAATTATATCAAAATCGGACCACTATACCATATAGCTGCCATAGGAACAATCGGCTGAAATCACGGTTTTTGTATGCAAACCTGTTTTGTTTTTGGAAATACCGCACATTATCAATACTTTTTAATGTTGTACAGTAACCCGCCCTTAGTTTTTCCATTTAAATATCTTAGACGTTTATATTCTATAGCTGTTATAGGAACAATCAGTCAGTCCGTCTGTCTGTTATTGTTATTGAGCTATCTTCATGAAACTTGGCACACAAGCTTATTATTGCTGTAGGCTGTAAATAAGTCGGAAAGAGCCAGATCGCACCGATATATCGTATAGAAATACCGCACATTATCAATACTTTTTAATGTTATACAGTAACCCGCCCTTAGTTTTTCCATTTAAATATCTCAGACGTTTATATTCTATAGCTGTTATAGGAACAATCAGTCAGTCCGTCTGTCTGTTGCAACGCAAATTAGTCCCCCAGTTATTGAGCTATCTTCATGAAACTTGGCACACAAGCTTATTATTGATGTAGGCTGTAAATAAGTCGGAACGAGCCAGATCGCACCGATATATCGTATAGCTGTCATAGAAGCTATCGGCCGATTTTTGTTGTTTTTCAAGATATTGCAACAAGATTTGGCAAATCCTATTCTTATTACGTTTCTAATGTGCTGTCAAAATTGTATCAAAATCGGACCACTATAACATGTAGCTGCCATAGGAACAATCGGCTGAAATCAGGGTTTTTGTATGCAAACCTGTTTTGTTTTTGGAAATACCGCACATTATCAATACTTTTTAATGTTATACAGTAACCCGCCCTTAGTTTTTCCATTTAAATATCTCAGACGTTTATATTCTATAGCTGTTATAGGAACAATCAGTCAGTCCGTCTGTCTGTTGCAACGCAAATTAGTCCCCCAGTTATTGAGCTACCTTCATGAAACTTGGCACCCAAGCTTATTATTGGTGTAGGCTGTAAATAAGTCGGAACGAGCCAGATCGGACCGATATATCGTATAGCTGTCATAGAAGCTATCGGCCGATTTTTGTTGTTTTTCAAGATATTGCAACAAGATTTGGCAAATCCTATTCTTATTACGTTCTTAATGTGCTGTCAAAATTGTATCAAAATCGGACCACTATAACATATAGCTGCCATAGGAACAATCGGCTGAAATCAGGGTTTTTGTATGCA
The DNA here is from genome assembly GCA_018151445.1 of Zaprionus inermis. Lineage (NCBI taxonomy): Eukaryota > Metazoa > Arthropoda > Insecta > Diptera > Drosophilidae > Zaprionus > Zaprionus inermis. Next base: position 10,932 of record JAECXD010000756.1, on the reverse strand, counting down.
AACCTGTTTTGTTTTTGGAAATACCGCACATTATCAATACTTTTTAATGTTATACAGTAACCCGCCCTTAGTTTTTCCATTTAAATATCTTAGACGTTTATATTCTATAGCTGTTATAGGAACAATCAGTCAGTCCGTCTGTCTGTTGCAACGCAAATTAGTCCCCCAGTTATTGAGCTACCTTCATGAAACTTGGCACCCAAGCTTATTATTGGTGTAGGCTGTAAATAAGTCGGAACGAGCCAGATCGGACCGATATATCGTATAGCTGTCATAGAAGCTATCGGCCGATTTTTGTTGTTTTTCAAGATATTGCAACAAGATTTGGCAAATCCTATTCTTATTACGTTCTTAATGTGCTGTCAAAATTGTATCAAAATCGGACCACTATAACATATAGCTGCCATAGGAACAATCGGCTGAAATCAGGGTTTTCGTATGCAAACCTGTTTTGTTTTTTGGAAATACCGCACATTATCAATACTTTTTAATGTTATACAGTAACCCGCCCTTAGTTTTTCCATTTAAATATCTCAGACGTTTATATTCTATAGCTGTTATAGGAACAATCAGTCAGTCCGTCTGTCTGTTGCAACGCAAATTAGTCCCCCAGTTATTGAGCTATCTTCATGAAACTTGGCACCCAAGCTTATTATTGGTGTAGGCTGTAAATAAGTCGGAACGAGCCAGATCGGACCGATATATCGTATAGCTGTCATAGAAGCTATCGGCCGATTTTTGTTGTTTTTCAAGATATTGCAACAAGATTTGGCAAATCCTATTCTTATTACGTTCTCTAATGTGCTGTCAAAATTGTATCAAAATCGGACCACTATAACATATAGCTGCCATAGGAACAATCGGCTGAAATCAGGGTTTTTGTATGCAAACCTGTTTTGTTTTTGGAAATACCGCACATTATCAATACTTTTTAATGTTATACAGTAACCCGCCCTTAGTTTTTCCATTTAAATATCTCAGACGTTTATATTCTATAGCTGTTATAGGAACAATCAGTCAGTCCGTCTGTCTGTTGCAACGCAAATTAGTCCCCCAGTTATTGAGCTACCTTCATGAAACTTGGCACCCAAGCTTATTATTGGTGTAGGCTGTAAATAAGTCGGAACGAGCCAGATCGGACCGATATATCGTATAGCTGTCATAGAAGCTATCGGCCGATTTTTGTTGTTTTTCAAGATATTACAACAAGATTTGGCAAATCCTATTCTTATTACGTTTCTAATGTGCTGTCAAAATTGTATCAAAATCGGACCACTATAACATGTAGCTGCCATAGGAACAATCGGCTGAAATCAGGGTTTTTGTATGCAAACCTGTTTTGTTTTTGGAAATACCGCACATTATCAATACTTTTTAATGTTATACAGTAACCCGCCCTTAGTTTTTCCATTTAAATATCTCAGACGTTTATATTCTATAGCTGTTATAGGAACACTCAGTCAGTCCGCGTGTCTGTTGCAACTCAAATTAGTCCCCCAGTTATTGAGCTATTTTCATGAAACTTTGCTCATAAGCTTCTTATTTCTGCCCTCTTTAAATAAGTCGGAATGGGCCAGATCGGACTGATATATCGTATAGCTGTCATGGAGCCTACGGCCGATTTTCGTTATATTTCAAGATATAGCTATCAGGCTTATCACATCCAAATCTAAGTGTGTCCCTAATAATAAAGTTCGAAATCGAACTTTTATAACTTATAACGATCAACGATCGGCCTAATGAAGGTTCATGTTGCAATTTTATGGAAACCTGAGTACTATTACATGTAGCTGTTAAACAAAAAATCCTGTAGCTGTTATTCAAACGCATTTTTGAATGAGAACTTTCCAAATTTATTTATATTTTATGACCAACAGATCCTTTACAACACAAAGACATTTCCTCATAACATTTTGTGTTAAGTATATAAGAAATCCAGGTATGTACAAAAGCATTAAAAGGTAGAATTATTTTTTTTCGAAGCAGGTGTTTGATTCATAGCCTTAATCAGGTAAAAATCTTGACTTCCTGTACTGTTATAATTGTTCAATAAATACCACAGAAACCAGCAGCAATCCAAATATATTTTATATTTTGTATAACTGCAAGGGTATGAAACCTTCGGCAAGCCGAAGGTAGCCTTGCTTTCTTGTTTATTAAGTTTTTATGTCCACTTTTGCAAAAATCTAACGGCTTTTGACAAAGAAAAGATATTCAAAATTTAGAAATGTGCGTTACACTTTTTAATTATTTTAAACGTCGACTTTGGCAAAAATCTAACGGTTGACAAAAATAAAATTTTGATAATTTTGAAAAATACGTAACACTTCATAACAATTTAAAACGTTGGTATTTTGAGAAAATCTATCGGTTTTTGAAAACAGAAATTTTTGAAAATTTAAAAATATGCGTTACACTTTTCAATTATTTTAACCGTCGACTTTGGCGAAAATCTATCGGCTGTTGACAAAAATAAAATTTTGAAAAATGCGTTACACTTTTAAATAATTTAAAACGTCGATTTTTGCAAAGATGTAACGATATTTGACAAAAATTTTTTTTTTTTTAAATTTTGATAATTTTTTTTACATTTTTTATTAATTTTTTATGTCCACTTTTGCAAAAATCTAACGGCTTTTGACAAAAAAAAGTATTCAAAATTTAGAAATGTGCGTTACACTTTTCAATTATTTTAAACGTCGACTTTGGCGAAAATCTAACGGCTGTTGACAAAAATAAAATTTTGATAATTTTTAAAAATACGTAACACTTCATAACAATTTTAAACGTTGGTATTTTGAGAAAATCTTTCGGTTTTTGAAAACAAAAATTTTTGAAAATTTAAAAATATGCGTTACACTTTTCAATTATTTTAACCGTCGACTTTGGCGAAAATCTATCGGCTGTTGACAAAAATAAAATTTTGAAAAATGCGTTACACTTTTAAATAATTTAAAACGTCGATTTTTGCAAAAATGTAACGGTATTTGACAAAATTTTTTTTTTTTTTAAATTTTGATAAATTTTTTACATTTTTTATTAATTTTTATATGTCCACTTTTGCAAAAATCTAAGGGCTTTTGACAAAAAAAAATATTCAAAATTTAGAAATGTGCGTTACACTTTTCAATTATTTTAAACGTCGACTTTGGCGAAAATCTAACGGCTGTTGACAAAAATAAAATTTTGATAATTTTGAAAAATACGTAACACATCTTAACAATTTTAATCGTCGGTTTTTTGAGAAAATCTATCGGTTTTTGAAAACAAAAATGTTTGAAAATTTAAAAATATGCGTTACACTTTTCAATTATTTTAAACGTCGACATTGGCGAAAATCTAACGGCTGTTGACAAAAATAAAAATTAAAAATGCGTTACACTTTTAAATAATTTAAAACGTCGATTTTTGCAAAAATGTAACGGTATTTGACAAAAATTTTTTTTTTTTTAATTTTGAAAATTTTTATACACTTTTATTTAACAATTTTATATGTCCACTTTTGCAAAAAACCTAACGGCTTTTGACAAAAAAATTTTTAAAATTTAAAAATATGCGTTACACTTTTCAATTATTTTAAACGTCGACTTTGGCGAAAATCTAACGGCTGTTGACAAAAATAAAATTTTGAAAAATGCGTTACACTTTTAAATAATTTAAAACGTCGATTTTTGCAAAAATGTAACGATATTTGACAAAAAATTTATTTTTTTAAATTTTGTTGAATTTTTTACACTATTCAGTAATATTATATGTCCACTTTTTTTTTACACTTTTCAGTAATATTATATGTCCACTTTTGCAAAAATCTAACGGCTTTTAACAAAAAAAAATTTTTTAAATTTAAAAAAATGCGTTACACTTTTCAATTATTTTAAACGTTGACATTTGCAAAAATCTAACGGCTGTTGACAAAAATAAAATTTTTGAAAAATGCGTTACACTTTTAAATAATTTAAAACGTCGATTTTTGCAAATATATAACGGTATTTGAAAAAAAATATTTTTTTTTAGAATTGCAGAATTAACACATATTGTCGTCCCAAATTTAGTAGCTCTAGCTCTTATAATAGCTGAGATCTAGGTTTTTACACGGACGGACAGACAGACAGACGGACAGACGGACATGGCTATATCGACTCGGCTGTTCATGCTGATTCAGAATATATATACTTTATGGGGTCGGAGATGTCTCCTTCTGCCTGTTACAAACATTTTCGGTTTGCACAAAGTTAAAATACCCTTATACTCTTCGAGTAGCGGGTATAAAAATATGCGTTACACTTTTAAATAATTTAAAACGTCGATTTTTGCAATAATGTAACGGCATTTGACAAAAATTTTTTTTTTTAAATTTTGAAAATTTTTTTACATTTTTTATTAATTTTTTATGTCCACTTTTGCAAAAATCTAACGGCTTTTGACAAAAAAAAGTATTCAAAATTTAGAAATGTGCGTTACACTTTTCAATTATTTTAAACGTCGTTTTTAGCGAAAATCTAACGGCTGTTGACAAAAATACAATTTTGATAATTTTGAAAAATACGTAACACTTCATAACAATTTTAAACGTTGGTATTTTGGGAAAATCTATCGGTTTTTGAAAACAAAAATTTTTGAAAATTTAAAAATATGCGTTACACTTTTCAATTATTTTAACCGTCGACTTTGGCGAAAATCTAACGGCTGTTGACAAAAATAAAATTTTGAAAAATGCGTTACACTTTTAAATAATTTAAAACGTCGATTTTTGCAAAAATGTAACGATATTTGACAAAAAATTTATTTTTTTAAATTTTGTTAAATTTATTTACACTATTCAGTAATATTATATGTCCACTTTTAAAATTTTTACAAAAAAACTTTTCAGTAATATTAAATATGCGTCCACTTTTTTTGCAAAAATGTAACGGCTTTTAACAAAAAAAAACTTTTTTAAAAATTATTAAAATTTGCGTTACACTTTTTAAATAATTTAAAACGTCGATTTTTGCAAAAATGTAACGGTATTTGACAAAAAAATTTTTTTTTAAATTTTGAAAATTTTTTTACATTTTTTATTAATTTTTTATGTCCACTTTTGCAAAAATCTAACGGCTTTTGACAAAAAAAAGATATCTCAAAATTTAGAAATGTGCGTTACACTTTTCAATTATTTTAAACGTCGACTTTGGCGAAAATCTAACGGCTGTTGACAAAAATAAAATTTTGATAATTTTGAAAAATACGTAACACATCTTAACAATTTTAAACGTTGGTATTTTGAGAAAATCTATCGGTTTTTGAAAACAAAAATTTTTGAAAATTTAAAAATATGCGTTACACTTTTCAATTATTTTAACCGTCGACTTTGGCGAAAATCTAACGGCTGTTGACAAAAATAAAATTTTGAAAAATGCGTTACACTTTTAAATAATTTAAAACGTCGATTTTTGCAAAAATGTAACGATATTTGACAAAAAATTTATTTTTTTAAATTTTGTTAAATTTTTTTACACTATTCAGTAATATTATATGTCCACTTTTTAATTAACGTAACAATTTTTCAGTAATATTATACTGTCCAACTTTTTGCAAAAATCTAACGGCTTTTAACAAAAAAATTTTTTAAATTTTAAAAATGCGTTACACTTTTAAATAATTTAAAACGTCGATTTTTGCAAAAATGTAACGGTATTTGACAAAAAAATTTTTTTTTTTTAAATTTTGAAAATTTTTTTACATTTTTTATTAATTTTTTATGTCCACTTTTGCAAAAATCTAACGGCTTTTGACAAAAAAAAATATTCAAAATTTAGAAATGTGCGTTACACTTTTCAATTATTTTAAACGTCGACTTTGGCGAAAATCTAACGGCTGTTGACAAAAATAAAATTTTGATAATTTTGAAAAATACGTAACACATCTTAACAATTTTAATCGTTGGTTTTTTGAGAAAATCTATCGGTTTTTGAAAACAAAAATGTTTGAAAATTTAAAAATATGCGTTACACTTTTCAATTATTTTAAACGTCGATTTTGGCGAAAATCTAACGGCTGTTGACAAAAATAAAATTTTGAAAAATGCGTTACACTTTTTAAATAATTTAAAACGTCGATTTTTGCAAAAATGTAACGGTATTTGACAAAAATTTTTATACCCTTGCAGAGGGTATATTCATTTTAGCCAGAAGTTTGCAACGCACCTTAGGAGACATCTCCGACCCTATAAAGTATATATATTCTGAATCAGCATCACCAGAGGAGTCGAAAAATGGATGTCCGTCTGTCCGTCCGTCCGTCCGTCCGTCTGTTGCAACTCAAACTAGTCTCTCAGTTTTTGAGCTATCTTCATGAAACTTGGCATACAAGCTTCTTATTGCTGTAGGCTGTAAATAAGTCGGAACGAGCCAGATCGGACCGATATATCGTATAGCTGTCATAGAAGCTATCGGCCGATTTTTGTTGTTTTTCAAGATATTGCAACAAGATTTGGCAAATCCTATTCTTATTACGTTCTTAATGTGCTGTCAAAATAATATCAAAATCGGCCCACTATAACATATAGCTGCCATAGGAACAATCGGCTGAAATCAGGGTTTTTGTATGCAAACCTGTTTTGTTTTTTGGAAATACCGCACATTATCAATACTTTTTAATGTTATACAGTAATCCGCCCTTAGTTTTTCCATTTAAATATCTTAGACGTTTATATTCTATAGCTGTTATAGGAACAATCAGTCAGTCCGTCTGTCTGTTGCAACTCAAATTAGTCCCCCAGTTATTGAGCTATCTTCATGAAACTTGGCACACAAGCTTATTATTGCTGTAGGCTGTAAATAAGTCGGAAAGAGCCAGATCGCACCGATATATCGTATAGCTGTCATAGAAGCTATCGGCCGATTTTTGTTGTTTTTCAAGATATTGCAACAAGATTTGGCAAATCCTATTCTTATTACGTTCTTAATGTGCTGTCAAAATAATATCAAAATCGGCCCACTATAACATATAGCTGCCATAGGAACAATCGGCTGAAATCACGGTTTTTGTATGCAAACCTGTTTTGTTTTTGGAAATACCGCACATTATCAATACTTTTTAATGTTATACAGTAATCCGCCCTTAGTTTTTCCATTTAAATATCTTAGACGTTTATATTCTATAGCTGTTATAGGAACAATCAGTCAGTCCGTCTGTCTGTTGCAACTCAAATTAGTCCCCCAGTTATTGAGCTATCTTCATGAAACTTGGCACACAAGCTTATTATTGCTGTAGGCTGTAAATAAGTCGGAAAGAGCCAGATCGCACCGATATATCGTATAGCTGTCATAGAAGCTATCGGCCGATTTTTGTTGTTTTTCAAGATATTGCAACAAGATTTGGCAAATCCTATTCCTATTACGTTCTTAATGTGCTGTCAAAATTATATCAAAATCGGACCACTATAACATATAGCTGCCATAGGAACAATCGGCTGAAATCACGGTTTTTGTATGCAAACCTGTTTTGTTTTTGGAAATACCGCACATTATTAATACTTTTTAATGTTAGCTGTTAGCTGTTAGCTGTAGGCTGTAAATAAGTCGGAAAGAGCCAGATCGCACCGATATATCGTATAGAAATACCGCACATTATCAATACTTTTTAATGTTATACAGTAACCCGCCCTTAGTTTTTCCATTTAAATATCTCAGACGTTTATATTCTATAGCTGTTATAGGAACAATCAGTCAGTCCGTCTGTCTGTTGCAACGCAAATTAGTCCCCCAGTTATTGAGCTACCTTCATGAAACTTGGCACCCATACTTATTATTGGAGTAGGCTGTAAATAAGTCGGAACGAGCCAGATCGGACCGATATATCGTATAGCTGTCATAGAAGCTATCGGCCGATTTTTGTTGTTTTTCAAGATATTACAACAAGATTTGGCAAATCCTATTCTTATTACGTTTCTAATGTGCTGTCAAAATTGTATCAAAATCGGACCACTATAACATGTAGCTGCCATAGGAACAATCGGCTGAAATCAGGGTTTTTGGATGCAAACCTGTTTTGTTTTTGGAAATACCGCACATTATCAATACTTTTTAATGTTATACAGTAACCCGCCCTTAGTTTTTCCATTTAAATATCTCAGACGTTTATATTCCATAGCTGTTATAGGAACACTCAGTCAGTCCGCGTGTCTGTTGCAACTCAAATTAGTCCCCCAGTTATTGAGCTATCTTCATGAAACTTTGCTCATAAGCTTCTTATTTCTGCCCTCTTTAAATAAGTCGGAATGGGCCAGATCGGACTGATATATCGTATAGCTGTCATGGAGCCTACGGCCGATTTTCGTTATATTTCAAGATATAGCTATCAGGCTTATCACATCCAAATCTAAGTGTGTCCCTAATAATAAAGTTCGAAATCGAACTTTTATAACTATAACGATCAACGATCGGCCTAATGAAGGTTCATGTTGCAATTTTATGGAAACCTGAGTACTATTACATGTAGCTGTTAAACAAAAAATCCTGTAGCTGTTATTCAAACGCATTTTTGAATGAGAACTTTCCAAATTTATTTATATTTTATGACCAACAGATCCTTTACAACACAAAGACATTTCCTCATAACATTTTGTGTTAAGTATATAAGAAATCCAGGTATGTACAAAAGCATTAAAAGGTAGAATTATTTTTTTTTCGAAGCAGGTGTTTGATTCATAGCCTTAATCATGTAAAAATCTTGACTTCCTGTACTGTTATAATTGTTCAATAAATACCACAGAAACCAGCAGCAATCCAAATATATTTTTTATATTTTTGTATAACTGCAAGGGGTATGAAACCTTCGGCAAGCCGAAGGTAGCCTTGCTTTCTTGTTTTTTTTTAATTTTGAAAATTTTTTTACATTTTTATTAATTTTTATGTCCACTTTTGCAAAAATCTAACGGCTTTTGACAAAAAAAAAGTATTCAAAATTTAGAAATGTGCGTTACACTTTTCAATTATTTTAAACGTCGACTTTGGCGAAAATCTAACGGCTGTTGACAAAAATAAAATTTTGATAATTTTTAAAAATACGTAACACTTCATAACAATTTTAAACGTTGGTATTTTGAGAAAATCTTTCGGTTTTTGAAAACAAAAATTTTTGAAAATTTAAAAATATGCGTTACACTTTTCAATTATTTTAACCGTCGACTTTGGCGAAAATCTAACGGCTGTTGACAAAAATAAAATTTTGAAAAATGCGTTACACTTTTAAATAATTTAAAACGTCGATTTTTGCAAAAATGTAACGATATTTGACAAAAAATTTATTTTTTAAATTTTGTTAAATTTTTTTACACTATTCAGTAATATTATATGTCCACTTTTTTTTTACACTTTTCGGTAATATTATATGTCCACTTTTGCAAAAGATAACGGCTTTTAACAAAAAAAAAATTTTTAAAATTAAAAATGCGTTACACTTTTAAATAATTTAAAACGTCGATTATTGCAAAAATGTAACGGTATTTGACAAAATTTTTTTTTTTTTAATTTTGAAAAATTTTTTACATTCTTTATTAATTTTTTATGTCCACTTTTGCAAAAATCTAACGGCTTTTGACAAAAAAAAGTATTCAAAATTTAGAAATGTGCGTTACACTTTTCAATTATTTTAAACGTCGACTTTGGCGAAAATCTAACGGCTGTTTACAAAAATAAAATTTTGATAATTTTGAAAAATACGTAAAACATCTTAACAATTTTAAACGTTGGTATTTTGAGAAAATCTATCGGTTTTTGAAAACAAAAATTTTTGAAAATTTAAAAATATGCGTTACACTTTTCAATTATTTTAACCGTCGACTTTGGCGAAAATCTAACGGCTGTTGACAAAAATAAAATTTTGAAAAATGCGTTACACTTTTAAATAATTTAAAACGTCGATTTTTGCAAAAATATAACGGTATTTGAAAAAAACATTTTTTTTTTTTAGAATTGCAGAATTAACACTTATTGTCCCCAAATTTGGTAGCTCTAGCTCTTATAATAGCTGAGATCTAGGTTTTCACACAGACGGACAGACAGACGGACGGACAGACGGACAGACGGACATGGCTATATCGACTCGGCTGTTCATGCTGATTCAGAATATATATACTTTATGGGGTCGGAGATGTCTCCTTCTGCCTGTTACAAACATTTTCGGTTGGCACAAAGTTATAATACCCTTATACTCTTCGAGTAGCGGGTATAAAAATATGCGTTACACTTTTAAATAATTTAAAACGTCGATTTTTGCAAAAATGTAACGGTATTTTTTTTTTTAAAATTTTGAAAATTTTTTTACATTTCTCATTAATTTTATATGTCCACTTTTGCAAAAATCTAACGGCTTTTGACAAAAAAAAAATATTCAAAATTTAAAAATATGCGATACACTTGTTAATTATTTTAAACGTCAACTTTGGCGAAAATCTAACGGCTTTTGACAAAAATACAATTTTGTTAATTTTGAACAATACGTAACACTTCATAACAATTTTAAACGTTGGTTTTTTGAGAAAATCTATCGGTTTTTGAAAACAAAAATTTTTAAAAATTTCAAAATATGCGTTACATTTTTCAATTATTATAAACGTCGACTTTGGCGAAAATCTAACGGTTGACAAAAATAAAATTTTGATAATTTTGAAAAATACGTAACACTTCATAACAATTTAAAACGTTGGTATTTTGAGAAAATCTATCGGTTTTTGAAAACAAAAATTTTTGAAAATTTAAAAATATGCGTTACACTTTTCAATTATTTTAACCGTCGACTTTGGCGAAAATCTAACGGCTGTTGACAAAAATAAAATTTTGAAAAATGCGTTACACTTTTAAATAATTTAAAACGTCGACTTTTGCAAAAATGTAACGATATTTGACAAAAAATTTATTTTTTTACATTTTTATACACTATTCAGTAATA
>JAECXD010000073.1:0-48776 GCA_018151445.1 Zaprionus inermis | reverse complement strand
GTGCGTGGCGATGACCGACGCTTTTGATCTCCAAATATCGACTGCCTGATTACAAATTAGATCTCTTATCTTAACCTACGTTCCTCAGCAAAGCTTAGCTCCTCTCTCCCGTTCTTCAGCAAAGCTTAGCTCTTTTCTCAAAAGCTCCGATGCGCTTTGCATTAAACCGGGCATAAGCAATGTGTAAATGACTCCAGTTAACTCCTCCCCTACTAGGATGAAGGCTGTCCTCAGTCTTTTCAAATTATACGGTTGATGCTGAATGGGAATCCTGGCGATCCGTGCTTTGTTTGACGTTGGCCTTTGTGGTCTTGTAGTGTCGTCACAATGCGCACGTTGGATAGAGTAGTTGGTGGCGGAGAGCTCAATGTATTTTGGTGATTGAGTTGTCGATTTGTTCTCTCAGGTTGCCGCAATCGGACATGTCGTTTATGCCAGTAGGATTTAAGAGCTTTCTTTAACGCTTTGTTTAAATTATTATAGAATACAAAAAATATGAGCTGCAATTACGTTGATAGTTAACAATAGTGGTAATATATAATAATGTACAACGCTCGTTGATTAAATTTGTTTTTTTATTATGATATTGAAATAGGATGAAGAAGGCCATTAATAACACTAATGGTTTTTTGTTTTTTATTCTGAGTTATTGTTCTGTAAGCTGTACTTTTTATTTGTAATGTCTATTGTTGTTTTGCTGCTTAATTTTTGAGTCGAAAGGTTCCTGTTACGTGAATTTAAAGTTTTTGAAATCATTTGAGACGGTCGTCCAAGATTCACTTTTAGGCTGTACCTAAGGAGTTGACGATTCTTTACATTGTACTGAAAGTTTGGGGTAGTTGTCTAACTTTAACAAATGTTTAGGTGAGTAAACTCTTGGCAAATTGACACTACTGAAATATAGACTGTTGACGGACTTAGACAAAGAAAATAATAGTCCTAACGTAAATTATCTTTATGTACTACCCTCTCTTTTATTAAGACACTTGTCCCAATGTCTGCTTCAATTTTTTCTTCTTTGTAGCGTGGGGTAAGTTTATTTCCGATCCGTTTGTTTTGCTTTACAAAGACAGTGTCCCCGACCTGGAAAGTTCTGTCACATCTTGATTTATTAATTCTTCTTAACTGTATTTCCTGTGCTCTGTCAATTTTTTTCTGAGATTTCCTCTGCAAATCCTGTGGGCATTGCATGAAAAATGTCGATCGGCTTTTTATTAGTGACTGAATGTACTGTTTTGTTGTATTCCACGGTTGCTTGAAGTATGAGATTTACCGTATCAACTATGCCTCTTTCTAGTTTTAGGCATCGTGCTATTTCTAACAGTGTGCTGTGGAACCTTTCCACCTGTCCGTTTGAGATACTATGATGGGGTGGTGAATTTTCCACTTGAACATCGAACCGATTTGATAAAAGTGACTTGATTGACTCAGAATTTATAGATGGTTCATTGTCACAAAATATTGTTTTTGCGTTTGGATAGAGGTTCATTAATTGCATTATTGCAGGTTCTATGTCGACTATCGTTCTAGAACCTATGGGTTGTACGACTGCAAATTTTGAGAATTTATCTGTACAGGTCAAGAAATATCTCCTGTCCGTAGAGAAAATATCAATGTGCAATATCTCGCTGATTTGTGAAGGGATAGGCGTTCTCCCAAGGATGTGTATTTCCGGATGACGTACGTATTTGGCTTTTTGACAAACCAAGCAGTTACCTACTATATTGACAGCCAGCTGTGACATTTTTGCGCTCTGCTGTGTTCAATGGCTCCTATTTCTTTTTGTTCCTCTTTGTTATAAACGTCGATCACCAACTTTTTTGTATGCCGGAAAGTCGTTGCCGGAAACTCTTCTATAAGTCTGTTCTGGATGAATGCCAGTATGGGCAATTCGCAATATATTGCATTTACCACATCCTGTTTCACTACGTCGCGAATTCTGCCTACTAACGATTCCCTATTTACGAATTGTACCACATGCCTTGACTTGTTACCAAATATAATAAAGGTGCGATTATTATCCGCTATGCCTTCTTCTATTATTATTTGATTTCTAAAGCAGTTGACCGGTTTGTCGACTGTTTCGATTGCGTATGAAAGCGAAATTTCGCTATGTATCGTTGCCATATCTGACAGGAGGTGGCTTTCTAAAGCGTGGATTGCCTGTCTGGATAGTGCATCTGCGACATGGTTCTCCTTTCCTGGCGTATACAAAATTTTTGCGTTGTGCTCATCTATAAATGCCTTCCACCTTTTGATTTTAGCATTTGTGTTTTTATCTGACACGGCAAACGTTAATGGTTGGTGGTCTGTGTAAATATTCAGATTTTTAGCGCCATACAGATAGTCCTTTAATGTTTTTAAAGACCATACAATGGCTAGAAGCTTTCGTTCATTAGTTGCGAAACCAAGCTCTCTACCTTTAAAGGATCTAGATATCATCGTAATAGGCTTGCCGTTTTATGATAACACCGCGCCCAGGCCAAGAGCAGAAGCGTCCGTAGTTATCCTAAAAAAGTAGAGGCTATTCTGAACTATGAAGAACCCACTAATTTGTTCAACGTTAGATCCTTTTTAGGGTCTTTAGATACTATGAATCCCAATACTCGACACTTTCCTTAAATAAGTTCGATTTCTCCTTAGACACCCTCATGTTGGCTTCAAGTAGTCTATCTAGTAGCCAACAAATATGATTCAGATGGTCCTCAAGTCGCTCAGAAAAAATAATAACGTCATCAACGTAAACAAAACAAGACTTTCCTATTTGGGGCCTGATTACGTCATCTATGGCACGTTGAAACATACTGGGTGCATTTTTAAGGCCGAAGGGAAGTTTACAAAACTCGTATTTTCCATTTGCAACTGAGAATGCGGTTTTCTCCCTATCATTTTCTGCAAGTAGGATTTCATGAAATCCTGATTTTAGATCTAGTGTTGTAAAAAATCTGGCTTTTCTCAAATTGGATAAGATGAATACAACATTTGGCACCGGGTCGTCCACTGTCTTTGAGTTTAGCTTCCGAAAGTCTATAACCATCCTCTTTTTTTTATTTCCCTTTTCATCTGTACCCTTTTTGTCGAATACCCAAACCGGATTGTTGTAGGGTGAGCGCAAAGATCGAATAATTCCATCTTTTAACAACGCCTTCGTTTCTTCGTTTACAAAATCTGCTACGCCCATGGGATATGGATAAAGTCTTGAGTACCGGTTGGTCGTCTTCCGTGCGTTTGGATGCAATAATATTGGTATTCAATGGCAGCGCCTCTTGTGGGTCTGCAAAGACACCCAATCGGTCTTTTAGTATTATGTGGAATTTTTCGGCTATCTGGTTTGGTACTACGATGTCTTTTATATCAGAGAAATTAACGCTATTACATTTTACAAATTTAATTGGTTCGACTGAGTTTCCGACTTTTAATATTTTATTTTTCAAGTCCAATGTTGCATTCATCAGCGTTAGCGTGTCAAATCCTAATATAGCGCCAAAGCTTGAGTAGTCCGGTAAAATGAAGAAGAGAATAGTCTTGTTGAAAAGCTCAACAATGCAATTATATTTCACCGTGTTGCAACCATGGAGAGACTTAACTGTAAATTCTTTTTGTACTGGCGTTATGTACTTAAGTTCTGTGAGTGGCTGTATATAGTTTTTTGAAGAGCCGGTGTCAATTAAGATTTTTATGGTTTTCCCTGCTATCTTTTTATCTATAAACGGTAGCAAGGACCTTTGGCTAAAAAATGCACATTGTCATAATTTGTAAGTTCGTGTTCAATATCCTCAACAGCTGCTGTTGGCCCTTGTTCATAATCATTTTCATCTGACTCCTCTAGATCTTCTTCTTGGGCTAAATGGTTCACTCTTTGTTGTTTCGGTCCTGTAAGCCTGGCAGTTCCACTATTTGGTCTTTTTGTTGCATGTTCATAGCCAATTTGTGCCTGAACAGACCTTGAGTTATGTTGTTGTTGCTGCTGAGATGGCCAAACATTTTGAAGTTGGGGTAAGCTACACTGGTTCAGGATTGGTGCTTGTTGTTTCGATTGAATGGTTCGCATAGATTCGTCAGTATCAAACAGCTGAGTCGGTGCCTGGACTGATATTTGACATGCTTGGTTGGGCACGAACTGGCGCTCACTAAAATAGGGGTTTTTGCCTTGCATATTAGTACTTCTATCCCTATTAGTATTTTTTTCCGGCTTCGGACCTTGGTCCTGCAAGCTTCTTGAGTAGTTCAGAGCGAATTGGTAACGCTCATGGTTTGACTCAACTTCCTGTGCTAGAGCAAGGGCTGTTGGTAAGTCCTTGGCTCCTTTGGCAAACAGGAATGACTCAATGACTTCTTTGTGCCTGTTATAAATACACGTAACGCGTCAGCCCTATACTTTTCATTGAGTTACATCGCCAAGGGTTTATCGCACGTCATTATGGTCTTATTTGTAAGCAGAGTAAATTTTTTCTCGACCTCATCATAAAATTCAGTGAGTGTCATATCACCCTGTCTCAACGTCGACAACTCTTGCGCGATTAGGTAGATGGGCATTTTGTTAGCGAATGTAAAGTCAAGGAGATTGATTATTGCCTTAAAATTCAACGGTGTGCTGAACGAAGCTAGCACGTTGTTTGCAGAGTTTTTAATTTTATTTCGGATAATACCAAGGGCTTGATAATATTTTGAACTACCCTCGTATGTTTCATAAACCTTCAAAGCGACATGAGCCGCTTTTCTCCACGACACATATGTATCACTTTTGCCCTCAAAGTCTGGCAGCGACTTTATTATGTCTAGAGATTCATTACACACTAGACCTGGTATAATTTCAGCATCTGTGTAAGTTTCAACTTCTGGGGTGTTCACTGTAAATTTTGCTATGCGCTCATTAATTGCTTGTAACTCTTTGTCAATTAATTCTTTTTGACCCGCAAGCGCGCCAGTAACGACACTTTCTACTATTTCAGTTGATTTGCAGATAACTCCAATTCACTTGTTTTATTATCTGTTTTCGCGTTTCTTTTGCTTGCGGTATCTAATTGACTTGTCTCTTTTAATATTATATTCCAACTTGATATTAAGTCGTCTATCTCTTTATCACTGACACTCATCAATGTGTTATTTATAACCTTTAATAACCTTCACGTGTGTATGAAAGTTTTTATTTTATTTTGTAATAATTAATCAAGGGGCGTTGTACTTACAAATTGAGTGATGATTTAAAATATCTAGTGTTTTTTTTTTATTTTAATCGCCGTTTGAGTAGGTCTTCTCCAGCTGTTGTGTTTCTCCTTTTGATATCGTGCGTTTGAGATTTAGTTGTCTCCCTTTGATATCGTGGGTTTTAGATTTAGTTGGGCGCCAATTATTATTAAATGTATTTTATATATTATTGCTATTCGTGAAATAAACAATTATAATAGAACCGATGCCGATGACCGATGCTTTTGGTCTCCAAATATCGACTACCTGATTACAAATTAGATCTCTTATCTTTACCCTACGTTCCTCAGCAAAGCTTAGCTCCTCTCTCCCATTCTTCAGCAAAGTTTAGCTCTTCTCTCAAAAGCTCCGATGCGCTTGCATTAAACCGGGTATAAGCAATATGTAAATGACTCTAGTTAACTTACACATAAATGTACATATGACGCTGTGTGTTCAAATTAAGCGCTGAACCAGCGCCCCTCCAAGTAAACTCAGAGGTACCAATTCGATTGCACACTTGTCGGGTAATGCAATTCCCTTCGGTTAAGGGGATCTTTCAACTTAAGTAACCACAGCCACCATGAAACTCCAGCTAGGGGGCCTACCTCGCATGAGCGGGGCTCGGTAAGTGTTAAACTTCAGGCACATCACGATATGCCGTCGATGCTCAACCCATGGTACCGATCCCCTGATCGGTGGGCCCCCCTTTCGGCTCTGACAAGCCCGGATTTGGGGACACCAGGAGCGGTGTGCCAGTTTTGACAGTCGCTTAACACGTGCTGCCAGTCTTCGCTATTCGCACCGCATAGACATGCGGGCGTGACGCTCAGACCTCTTTGATGCAAGAACGCGTTCAATGATCCGTGGCCCGTCAACAAACATCCGGTACGTAGCGAAAAACGGAAGTCTCGCTCGCTGAAAACGAAGCTTACGTCCGGGAAAAACCCGATGAGTCACACGACCATGTTTCTCAGGGTCAGTCCTGTGGGCAACCTCGTGTTACCGGAACAGTAACTTTCCCATACCTGCTGAAAAAACTTACGCTCCTGCCGGAGAAGAAGCTTCTCCACAAGCTGGCTTCCCGGCAGCCGGAGTCGGTCAGTCGTCGCATGTCGGTCAGTCGTCCCACTCCACGTGGTCGAAGGCTCCTTGGAAATCCACGAAGACACCGAGTATATATTGCGCCGGACTGGCAGCAACAGCGCTCACGACGGGTTTCCAAGCATTCTCAACGCAGCGTCCTTCTCGGAATCAGAATTGCCATCTGCTTCCATCGGGTAGAATGTCCTTCAATCGATTCACCATGATCCCCTCTAGCACCTTGCCGAAGACTGGCAGCAGACAGATACTGCGGTAAGAGGCAGGATTGCTCTTGTCCTTATCCGGCCATTTGAGGAGCGCCACTACACGAGGGCGCTTCCACTCGGTGGGAAAGTATCCACTTCTGATACAGCGGGAAAACAACGCCGTGAGATGCTCGGGGATGGCACGCCACGCCGCCTTGAATATCACCCCGGTGTTGCCGTCCATGCCGGGAGAGCGTCTGCACTTCAACCGTGCGACACAAGCATATACCTCTGACGATTTAAGCGGCGGTGAAATCGCATCAGCGACTACGCAGGAGGCCATTAACTCCGAAACTCAGAAAAAGTTCCGAAGAAGCACTCCAGCGCAGTCGTGCCAGGTAACTTACTGCCTGTCACCTGAACGCAGACAACCGAGGTCGGTTATCCGTTTGCGGCCACGGCAAATCTTAAAGACTCGCCCCCATGGGTCGTCCTTGTTCTCTCCCACGAATTGCCTCCAATTATCCTCCTTGACCTTCAGAATGAGCTTTTTGTACTGCGCTGAGATGACTCTCAGTTCAGCAGCAAGTTGCTCGGCATCGTCGCTTGCGCGCGAACTAGCGGTCTGAAGCCGCCGCATCAGTCTCCTGACCTCTCGGCGTTTGGAAGATAGTTCGGCAGTCCACCAAACAAGCTTCCTTGGGGTCTTGGGTCCTCTGCGTCCCAGCACTTGATCGCACACAGAGTGCACGAGCGAGCACATTGCAGTGACCTGGTCATCCAACGGCATGTTGGCAAAGTTGTCTGGGAGTCCCGAAGCCTGTCTCGTCACCTCGTCCTCAAACGATCGCCAGTGTTCAGTGGAGATGTTCCAAGATGGCACAGGAAAGCTCTTAACTGTGTTACCGGGCTCTCGCGTATCCACAACATTAATAATGTTGTGGTCGCTAAGATCCAGTCAAACGAGGCCCACGTAGGCGCTGCATTACTGACGATCGTCACATCGGTATCGCTACTTGCGTAGCGATTGTCTAATGTGAAGGTGTCGCCACATTCAACTGCCAAATTCGATTCCAGTCGGCCAGCAGCTCACCCCGTACATGGTTAGGCAAACCTTGAGCACGCTCAGGTAATTTACTAAACCACAAGGTGGATACTGCATTCGCGTCAAGACCAAAGATGACCAGCGTGCGGCTGGCTAGCAGCAGCACCGCATCTAAGTACCTTAGATACGGCTCCAGGTCAGTGTTGAATTGACAATATACGGAGCATAGGAAGATGGAGCCAATACTTCCCGTGATGCTCACGCATACGACAAACTCGGTGACGAGGGGCTCTATCGGTATGAAGATGGCATCCGTGCTATCCACGAAGACGGCAGCCTTTCCACGCCTGTCCGAGAACACACGAATCCCAAATGGGACACCTGTGATCCGTCCAGCGAGGTCTACGCTGGCGCTACGTCAGCAACGGCAGCGGGTCGCCCCCTTCTCTTACGCTTCTTCGCGCTCTTCTCCTTCTCATCCTTCGGTGCGATCGGTAGCAGGGGGGCTCGGTTATGCACAAAACCGGTGAGCCCTTTAGTGGAACTGTTTATGCCCGATAGGCAGGCGACGGGTACACGTACACTTGCAAAGTACACGCACACACAAAAACACGCGGCCAAGCGATAGCGCACATGCACACAGACGTACGCACACCCACACACAGCACAGACGCTGCTGGCACGACATGCGCAGTCCCTAGCGGAAATCAACCGTTAAATGTCTCGAGAACTTGTAAGCAAGTTCCCGTTGGCGCACATGTACGAATTTATAGCAATGTTATCAACGAGATAAGCAATGCCTTACAAAGTTCCGCACTCCAAAAACACGTCTGCTCGCGACGACTGTCAGAAGCAAACTGAGTAGATAGGGACATTACTGTAACAGATCTCTCTGTGCTTATTTAACGTGGCGTGTTCCAATCGAAGGATTACACCCACGGCGTTCATATATGCACATAAATGTACATATGACGCTGTGTGTTCAAATTAAGCGCTGAACCAGCGCCCCTCCGAGTAGACTCAGATGTACCAATTCGATTGCACACTTGTCGGGTAATGCAATCGTCTTTGGTGAAGGGGATCTTTCTAGCTTAAGCAACCACAGCCACCATGAAACTCCCACTAGGGGGCCTACCTTGCATGAGCGGGGCTTGGTACGTGTTTTTTTTTTTTTTTTTTGACGTTGATACAATGAATGTATAATCAAGTGGTTCTTGCAAAACCAAGCCGATGCTTGTTACGCGCGGATCCCAGACACAGCGAATGTCCCCCTCCTGCCCAACCGACCGAGGGGCACAGTCGTCTGACGTACGACTCGAAACGCGAAACGCGAAATAGAGAACGCGGGCATGCAAAGATACCGAGATAGAAAAGAATTTCGAGGAAAGATTACTTAATTTCTAGATAGGTAGGACAACATTTCAAATTTTAGGCATGCAACAGAGGAAACGTTAAAAAAAGTAAGTAAAGATTATTATACTACAATTAGGAAGAGTTAGTGGTAAGTAATTACGTGTTAATCTGCAAGGGACAGAAAAGTGTAGCTGGCTAACCAGGTTAACACTGTCAATGTCACCTTGGATGAGGTTATTAATAAATACTACACCCAGCATGGTTTTACGATTATCTAGACATGGTAAGTTAAGTAGTAGAAGTCTACTGCTATAGGAAGGGCTCGATAGAATGTCATCAGCTTGCATTTGGAACTGTTCAGGTTTAAGAAATTTGCTCATCACCATGAATGAAAACTTTTTAAGTCGGCTTGTAAGTAAGAGTGGCAGTTGTCATCTTTAAATTGATAACAAAGCTTTACATCGTCTGCATACATGAGAGTACGGGAGTTGTGTATGATCAAAGGGAGGTCATTGATGAAAAGCGTAAAAAGGAGGGGGCCTAGATGGCTACCCTGAGGAACGCCAGATGTGGCATGAAGAAGGTGTGAAATTAAATTTTTAAAGAGAACTCTTTGGGTTCTGCCATTCAGATAACTCACAATCCAATTAAGAAGTTTTGGTGTGAAGCCTAAGAGGCTTCAGCGATGTTTTATAAATCCGTGCTAAGAAGGCGATATGACAGATCTACAGAAATGTTGCAAGTGAGGAGTTAAAGCATTCTCGAAAAATTTAGGTATAGCCGACAATTTAGAGATACCTCTATAATTGCTTGCATCAGACTTACTGCCCTTCTTAAACAAGGGAATGACAAAAGATTCCTTCCAAATGGAAGGAAAGGATGAAGTATCTAAGGACAGCGAAAACAGTTTGAGCAATGGCTTACTTAAGGAGTTGGCACAGAACCGAGGTACACAAGCGGGAACACCGACGGGACCTGGTGAAAAAACTGGTTTAACCAAGTGAAGATCCTTAACAAGTGAATAGGGGTGAAGATACCATTTGTGCAAGAAATGTTGTATGGATATAAATTAATCTTTTGTGTAGTAGGCGAATACGTGGTTTGAAAAAACCTAGCAAACATATCGGCCATGGCTTGGTCGGTATCTGCAGTGGTATTTTCAAACAACAGCTTTGAGGGAAAGACAGAAGATTTACGCTTCATATTAACAAAATTATAAAACTGTTTAGGGTTCTCAAGGAACTGAGACCTACAACGAGCTAAATAGTTTTTATAACATTTCGCGTTAAGGACCGAGAAATTTATTCGTGCAGTTAAAAAACGGGAAAAAAAGCTAAGCTGCAATTATGAATTTTATATTTTTTAAATAAGCTAGATTTTAAATTTTTAAGGCGAGACAGCTCTTTTGTAAACCATGATGGCTTACTCGAGCATGTCTGATAGAAACGCGGTACACAAATATCAAAGAAAGAGTCAATGGTCTTATAAAATATGCTTACCGCTACTGAAATATCAGTAGTCGAGTTAAGCTCTGACCAGTCGCAGTTGAAAAGTAAAAAGTTCAATAATACAAAGTCTGCTTTTCTAAAGCAGCGTATACGTTTGCACAGTTTTTCATATTTAACAAAACATTTACCTAGATCAAAAGTAGCTTCAAAAGTGGGATGATAAGAATCTTCTGGTAAAGAAAGTGGTTGAGTCCTTTTTAGAGACACCCTAGATGGATCAGATACGAAGCATAAATCCAAGGATCTGTTTCTAAAGTTTTTGATATGATTGACCTGCGACAATGACATATCAAACAGACCGTCAAATAGGCCACGCTGCCGAGCAGGCAATAAATAAGTCTCACCAACACTTGGTGTCCAGTCACATTCAGGAACATTAAAGTCACCAAGGACTATAAAATGATCCCTGTCTGATAACGGGTTGAAAACAGTCTTTATTGCAGACAAGTGTTGTAAATAGACTGACAATTTCGATGACGGCGGAATATATGAACAGGTTATAAAACATAAAAAACCGGGAAAGTGTAATTTTACACAAATAAATGCAATCCAATGTTGAACTTCCGGTTGAAAAAGTTCCGATGATATTGCGAAGTTTACTGCAATCAGAACTCCCCTACCACGTCGGCCAGGTCGATCAAGCCTGTAGGTTGTATACATACTTGGTAAAACTTCGGTGCTCAAAATATACGGTTTTAACCAAGTTTCAGTAAACACTAAAACATGGGAGGTAAAAGAAAGGCTATTTAGGAATAGATTAGATAATTTGCTACATAATCCTCTAACATTTTGGTATGTAAGAAGAAAAGTAGCACTTAGTTTTTTGCGTTTTGTTTTTGGGTGGACGTTTCTGGGATTGGCAATGAAAGAACAATCGGTTTCCGATTCTCTTTCTTCTTCGCCTCGAACTCTTCAACCATAACAAGTTCTGGCCAAAATGTTGGAGAATATATAATGGCTAGCAGTTCTGCCGGGACACTAAAGTGGAAAAATTTAAATTCTCATATGAGAGGGACATATCGTTTTTTAAAATTAAACTCGACAGCTTGTATTTTGGCTTGAATAAAAGTCGCTACATCTTGAGATGTAAGATCGGCAACCCCCGAAACAAAAATTTGTTTCCTTAGTGGAACGAACGCACAGATACTGACAATGAACAAGGGAATCGGAAAACTATAAACTTCAACGACCAAACTAATACACCTCATTAATCTCGACCAAATCCAAACCGCTTTAGACATTTTACATGAACATACGGAAAACAGCCTTAAACGCAGTCCATTATACGCTACTCTTCACAATGAGATAAACACAACTTTTCCACATTCCGAACAATCACAGCCTTTCCCAAAACTCGAAAAACTAGGTCCTTAAATTGGCTAGGGTCAGGATGGAAGTACATAGCGGGTAGTCCAGATCATGATGACCTAGTTATGATAGAGCAGAATTTAGATAAACTTATTGACAACAATAACCAACAAGTCATTGTTAACAAGCAGTAAGAAGAAAGAATAAATAAACTAACTTTAGTATCCAACGCTCTCAGCAATTCTATTCAAAAAAGCAGTTCAGTAAGTATCGAGAAGGCTATTAGTTTGCACAATCAGATTCGCCTTTTAAAAGAAGAAATAATTAACATTAAAAATGTCATTCAATGGGCACGATTAAACGTAGTTAACACACTTGTACTAAATGAAGATGAGCTAATTGAATCGAGACAATTTTTAAATGAAATAATATGCCAACCCTATCAATAGAAGAAATAATGGAGTTTTCCGATGTGTCTATTCTACATAATAAAACAACATTTCTGTATATTGTAAAAGTTCCAAACTTAGAAGAAATACAATACCAAGACCTTATTATAAAACCTATTGTAAAAAACAATTCAATTATACACTTAAACTTTCAAGAAATCTTTGTTTTCAAAAACCTTACCTATGGCATTCCCCAAACTTGTAAAACTGTAGAATATATTAAAATATGCGATAAGAAAAAAATTGTTAATATAAGTAATTCAAAATGTATACCAAAGCTAGTTCAGGGACAGAAACCGCTGTGTAGTTATAGCAATGCCGACCATGTACCCAAAATAGAAGAAGTCGACGATGGAATCAACCTACTAAATGACTACGATGGAAACGTAACCTGGAACAACACAGAACTTCACCTAGAAGGCACCTATCTGGTTCAACTGTCAAATGACTCGATGATTATCGACAACCAGCAGTTCAGCAACTTGGAACCTACAGTCTCGACCCCTAGAGCACCTCTTGTGCAGTTTACGCCCGAGAAAAAGAAAGACTTAAGGTTCTATCTCTTGAAGCATTGGAAGCATTGCACATAAACAACACTGGACAGCTGATGCACATAAGAACCCATTCAACGGTCAACAGCATTACTTTACTAACGCTCCTTGGGATTATTCTGGTTTGTGATGAACGGACAAACAGAGACAAATTATCACCTACACAATTCTAGCTATATTCCTATAGAGGCCTACGAACGAAATAGAGGGTGGCACGGACAGAGTCTTATAACTAATACATTAAACTTATAAATAAATATTAAAACTAAAGTCTTAAAAGTAACTTAAACTAAATTAAATCGAGGAATCTGGAATCTGTAAGAAAAAAAATCAACTAATTAGTAATATAATTTATGCAACTTTGCATACTTACGGGGATTTTGATAAAAAGTGAATTCCTAATAAAAGACAGGAGATGGTATCCTTAATTTTGTCTAGTCAGTGTTGCAACTTGTCCGAACGAGAAAAGGAAGGGGACAAGGAGGAGAATAAGTATGGCGATGCACTAGATTTTGCTTGATCATCGCAGTCATACATTCTCCTCCGCGACGACTGGGTGCCTGTGTCTGAAAAAGAAAGGAAAAAAAAAAAAAGAAAGTGTGAATAACATTTTGTTATTCACTTCTGGATATTAAGTACCTGTTTGGCCAGGATTCCTATACAGCCTGAGGGCAGGCACCTTACCTGCAACAGCATTTAGGACAAAGCAGAGTTGGCGCGCTAGCAGCCTAGTGCTAGTCGGGCGCGGAGTTCTACCTCGGGGCATAGTTGGCGAACGCTGGAAACACAAAAAAAAAAGAAGAGCGAGGAGGATCCAAATTCAACATATATAAAAGAAAAAATAAAAATTTAAAGCGTACAGGCTCCCTTAGTGAGAGAATACCCCGGACACATAATTGTCCTACACAGAAGGCTCAGGCAAAGTGAATCGGGTTAAAAAGGAAATCAATTTAAAAAGAAAAAAAAATTTAGTTATAACCAGAAAGAAGAAAAGAAAAGGCACCCTTAACGAAACACCGGCAATTTTGCGGCAGGTGACGGCAATTTTGCGGCAGCTTGCGGCAGTGTGCCGCCGTTGGCGACAGTTCGAGTTGCAGTGCTAACAACAATTTGGCAGCAAATGATTTGATGTTACAATGTATCTTGGCGGCTATTAATTAAATTGCGAACAGAAAAAAATCAGAGTGATCGTTAGACCCGGCAATTTACATTAGAATATAGTGGTATGGTCATATAATAGGGGAAAGGAAAACTGTCTTAGTTGCCATTTTTTTTTTTTTTTTTTTCGAATATTGCTTTCTTGTCTGCCTCTGGTGTATGTACGTATATAAAATAACCACTAAACCAACATTTAGCAACCAACGATCCATTGGGCCCAACGGAGAACTGGGGGTAAGTGTACACACATTTATTTTATACTTACGACTACACCACCGTTTGAGGAAATTTCACGATAACATTAAAAAAAAAAAAATATATATGTCGAAGCGTCAATTGCTTCAGTGTTCTTAGCACCTCGAGCAGCGAGCCCCGTTCCCTTCGTTGGTGCCATCGTTCCACTTGTAGTCGTTTCACAAAAATATCGTCTGTGTACTACGAATATTCTCCCAAGACTGCCTTCTCTCTTTTCATGCACGCTCGCTCGTCGCCAAAATCCGTTGCGCAGCTTGCTCATGACACACTTGCCATCCTGCTCATTCGCACACACCGCAAATAGCCAGTCCAGTCTCGCTCACACACTCCTTCGAGTGATGTACACAGAACGAACCAACGGAAGAGGCAATACACCAAACACGTAGGCACGGGTCTCACTCAGTGAGAGGATTTACAGTTAGTCCTCTCGCCGACTCTCGGTGATATAAAGAATACAAGACAGCAATGACGGTTGTTCTGTTTTCTCTATTCTTCTTTATTACAATTTTGACACACACAATATTCATGTTGCTGTACTAAATTCAAATAATGCTACCAATGCTCCGACACGGCCAATCCTGACTTTTACACGTCCTCGTGTACAAATTTAGCAATTCATGTTGATATGCCCTGCTCAAGTATTTCTTCCTCTTTCTTAAAATCAATTCAAAACATAATCTTTACAACTAATTTGATATTCAAATCATACAGATGAATGTCCAGATAGCGCACCAAGTCTACCTATGTTTCTCGAAGAGGCCTCTTGGATTATGACGTTACACCTTTATGCGTCTGTTTCAACGCCAGTACCCTCTCTGGCACTGTCTCTCGCGTATGTTTCAACGCCACTTGTACCCTCACTGGTACCAATTGCGTCTGTTTCAACGCTAGTACCCTCACTGGCACTGTCTCTTGCGTATGTTTCAACGCCACCATTTGCGTCTGTTTCAACGCCACCACTCATCATATCCTCATCCATCTCCGCAGAAACTGTCTCGACCGGTAACGCCCTCAAACACTCATGAGGATACTTGTAGGTTCGCTTGCTTGTTAATGACTTCAAACAATATCGGTCTCCTTCAAGTAACTCGGTTATAACAAACGGGCCTTTAAATTTGGGATCTAGTTTGGTCTGATTTCTTTCTTCGCACTTGAGCAGAACATGATCACCCACTTTATGCTTTACAACGTTTGCCTTACTTCTATCGCTTCTTTCCTTATCATAATTAGCATTACTTTCTAAATTAACTTTTGCTTGTGCTCTTAGGTTCTGTAGATTATCATATTTTTCTTCAACAATATTCGATAGCATCCCTAATGGTCTTACGTCTTTTCCAATTAAAAGCTGTAACGGACTAAACTTAGTGACCCGATTGATTGTGCAATTTATTGCTAACTGAACCTCTTTTAATGCCTCTTGCCACGAACGTTGGCCTATCTCCACCGCCGTTAGTAAACTTTTAAGGGTACTCATTACCCGCTCGACCTGTCCATTCGCTCGACTAGCTCCTGTGGCAATTAAATGCAACTCGATATTATGCACAGAGCAAAACTCCTTAAACTCAGATCCCGCAAAGCATCGTCCCTGATCTGCTATGATACGGGATGGAACACCAAACAAGGAAATAACTGCCTTCACTGATACTATACAATTGGCTGCATCTATCTTCAGAGTATGGTGTAAATAAACGTATTTTGTAAACGCATCTATAAGGACTATAATATACTCTTTTTGGTCGTTCTTGCCACTTAGTTTACCCGTGATGTCTATATGTACCGTATGAAAGGGTATTTCGATTTTAGGAATCGGATGCATTTCTTGTTGTATTTTCCCAGATTGTGGTTTCGATAGTTTGCACGTGATGCAGTTGTCAACGAACTTTCGTACGTATTTCGTCATTCCTACAAACCAGTAACAGCTATACACTTTGTCAAGAGTCTTTTCCCAACCAAGGTGCATTATAGCCTCGTGAATGTGGTGAATGACAGCCCACCTATAAGACCTTGGAACTACAGGTAACCAACGGGTTCTACCATTCCTCTGAATTTTACGATACAGCAAACCAGCTCTTAACTCATACGTACTAGCAAGACTCTCGTTCAATTCATTGTTTTGTAGTTTAGAGATTAAAGATGTTATTTCGAGATCTCGCTGCTGTTCAGCTATAAGCCAGGTGTCACTCAATTCAGTTAAATCTACACGCATTTCAGGAGCTTTGGCAGCAAACTGTAACTTTTTCGTTATCGGGTTTCTTGAGAGGAAGTCCGCATGCGCCATGCGTTTTCCCTTCCTATACACAATATCGAATTCAAAAGATTGTAAATACAACCACCATCGATATACCTTGTCATCTAACTCAATCTTTTGTTGACTTGCCTTTAAAGAGTTACAGTCGGTATATACTGTAAACTTGATACCCTTCAAATAA
The DNA here is from genome assembly GCA_018151445.1 of Zaprionus inermis. Lineage (NCBI taxonomy): Eukaryota > Metazoa > Arthropoda > Insecta > Diptera > Drosophilidae > Zaprionus > Zaprionus inermis. The sequence continues at coordinate 32,244 of JAECXD010000073.1, read as the reverse complement.
TGTTGATAATATTTCACTGCGTTAAATACTGCCAGGGTTTCCAAAAGATATGAATTATAGCTTGACTCTGCTGGGGTTGTACATTTACTGTAGTACTCAATAACATGGTTTTTATCGTTTATCTTGTGCATGAGTATCGCACCATAGCCCACAGAGCTAGCATCTGTATGAAGCTCAACCGGATATTGTGGATCGAAAATTGTTAATACCGGGCTACGGGTCAATGCAAAGATTATCTCCTTTCTCACTGCTTCATGATTTTCCTTCCAATCAAAACTATTATTGTCTTTAGAAGTAAGACAAAATAGAGGCTTTAAGGTTTCAGAGAATTTTGGAACGAATTGTCGAAAGTATGATGCTAGTCCAATAAACTGTCTTAGCTGCGTGACCGTTTGCGGAGGTGGCAATTCAACTAATGCCTGCAACTTTCGAGGATTAGGTCTAAGCTCACCTGCCTCTACTTCGTAACCGAGATACTCAATTTTTGATTTTAAAAATGTACATTTTTCGAAATTAAATGAGAATCCAGCTTGAATGAGAGTTTCTATGACTGTCTGTAATCTTGAAATTGCCTCCATTTTAGTTTCGGCCACGACCAATACATCATCCATGTAAACCACAACATACGAATACGAAAGTGGCCCCAACGCTTTTATTATTGCCCGCTGAAACACAGACGGAGCATTCTTTAAACCAAACGGCATTGCCACAAATTCGAACTGCCCTTCCGGTGTAACAAATGCCGTACGCTCTATCGAATCTGGGTGAATAGGTATTTGGTAGAATCCGCTGGCCATGTCCAGACAAGAAAAATACCTTCCCCTACGCAACCTTGCAATTTGATCCGAGATAAGAGGCAATGGGAATTTATCCGACACTGTATTAGCGTTTAGCTCTCTATAGTCGACGCATAAGCGATCAGTTCCGTTTTTCTTTCTTACCAATAAAATTGGACTCGCAAATGGGGAACAGCTCGGTCTTATAATATTTGCCGTCAACAACTCGTCAATCTTTGCACGAACAGTTTGCTTCTCATCTACACTAAGCCTATATGGTCGCCTTTGTACCGTTTTATTTGGATCTATTAAACGAATTTCTAACTGACCTGTGTTAACTTGTGTCTTTGGAACTCCTGAGATAAAGTGTTGCATGTATGGTTTCAAGACGTTTATTAAACGGCTCTTGTCAGCTTCATTCAACTCTACATTTTCGTTAATACAATTTTCATATGTTTTGGGTTCAGTTACAACATTAATCAGTTTTACTTTATAAATGCAGAATCTGTCTGACTCAATCGTCACTCCGAAACCTTGACTTAAAATCTCCCTGCCTATCATGATATCGTGTTTCAAGTACTTGTCCATAATGACATGAAATAACATTTCCAGGATAAAGTCATTAATGGTAACATTGGTCAAAATTTGCGTAGAGCTACATACAGAATCGTTTCCAATACCCTTAAGCATTACTACATTATGAAGTCTTTTTCCAGAGAATTTCCCAGCAGCGCTTTCCTTAATGAGTGAACACTCGGCTCCGGAATCAAAGCAAAAATCAACGAACTCACCAGAATGAACGAGCACACCTTTTGGTTCCATTACCGAACATATGTTAACTCTCTTTTCAGTGCTTTGTCCAATCAAAAGAGCACCCAGTAGAAATGTGTCCAGCCTGTCCACACTTATAGCATATTACGTTCGACTTTTTGCTCTTTTGGCTTCATACCAACGCCTCCAGCATGCCCGCTCCCCGATGATTGTGATTCCCGACTTTTCTTCTGGCGGCAGTCTGCGATTTTGTGCCCTGACTTTCCACAATAATGGCAAATGATGTTTGAAAATTTCTGCTTCTTCCTTTCTGGCCCCAAAGTTGTGTCTGCCTTCGAAGTCTCTTGACGCTGCCCGATTTCGTATACCTGCAACTGTTGCTGCAATTCGCTACGCGACTTGATGTTTGTGGTGCACACAAGCTTTTTCAGTCTGCTGTCCAGTTGCGCAGTATGCGCAAGTACAACTGACACCAACAATTCCTCGCGCTCCATATTTTTCATTTTCGTCATTAGCGAAGTGACTAGGCGGCTTGCATACGACGACATGCACTCTCCAATCCCTGGGCGTCCTTCTAGCAGCTTGAGAAGTGTTGCTGCAGCTGTTTCTACGCCGACAAATCTTTGCGTAAATAGTTGCTTGAATTCAACCCAAGTCATGCCAGGAAAACAGATCTGTGAAAGCCATTGAGATGCATTGCCCTCCAAAGCTTTGCTGAGAGCAATCACAAGTGCACTACCCTCAAGTGGGTTATCAGTAAAAATCATGTCGGCCGTAATACTCCAAGCACATGGATCGGCGCCAGCAGCTTCGGGATTGTATTTTGGTAAAAACACCGTCTTTGGCTCACGAGGCGCTGCGCTAGCCTGCACTGTTCGCAGCAACTCCATAAAATTTCTATTTTGTTGCTCCAAAATTTGTCGCAACTCAGAGTTAGGAGGGTCGAATCCCACTTCTGATGTCGAAGCGTCAATTGCTTCAGTGTTCTTAGCACCTCGAGCAGCGAGCCCCGTTCCCCTTCGTTGGTGCCATCGTTCCACTTGTAGTCGTTTCACAAAAAATATCGTCTGTGTACTACGAATATTCTCCCAAGACTGCCTTCTCTCTTTTCATGCACGCTCGCTCGTCGCCAAAATCCGTTGCGCAGCTTGCTCATGACACACTTGCCATCCTGCTCATTCGCACACACCGCAAATAGCCAGTCCAGTCTCGCTCACACACTCCTTCGAGTGATGTACACAGAACGAACCAACGGAAGAGGCAATACACCAAACACGTAGGCACGGGTCTCACTCAGTGAGAGGATTTACAGTTAGTCCTCTCGCCGACTCTCGGTGATATAAAGAATACAAGACAGCAATGACGGTTGTTCTGTTTTCTCTATTCTTCTTTATTACAATTTTGACACACACAATATTCATGTTGCTGTACTAAATTCAAATAATGCTACACAATGCTCCGACATATATATATAAAAAAAAAAAAAAAAAAAAAAAAAATAATAAATAATTTTTTTTTTTTTTTTATTATTGGTGGGTTTTTGTTTTTTTTTTTTTTTTTTTTTTTTTTATTTTTTTTTTTTTTTTTTTTTTTTTTTTTTTTTTTTTTTTTTTTTTTTTTTTTTTTTTTTAAGACGGGGGGATAGTTTTTTTTTTTTTTTTTTTTTTTTTTTTTTTTTTTAATGGGGAGGTAGTTTTTATTACACAACACCCCCCCCCGTTTTTTTTTTTCCCAAAAAAAAAAAAGGGGGGGGGGGGGGGTCCAAAAAAATAAAAATAATAATAATGAGAAAAAAAATATCTAAAAAAAATAATTTTTCTTAAGGGGGGGGAATTACAGGTTCTTATCCTGGGTTTGCACATCTATAGCCAACGGCAGAAGAGCATAACCCTGCAACTAGGTCCCACGCCTGGAATGGAAGCGAGAGTCATCGCGTTCGCTCGTAAGGCCTAACAAACCACAAACAACACCAGCTACCTCAGTTCAACAACATTCCATACTTCTAGAGGCAGCTTGAGGACAAGCATAAATTGGAGGGGGAAGAGTTAACAACAAAAATGTTAAAATCCAGAACAACGAACCCAATAAGCAAGCTTCAATCTGCAAGCTCAGCGTCTGCATAATTTCCTGCACACGCCGAGCTATTTCCTGCACACGCCGAGCTGCCAAGTACAATTCGAAGAATCTGTTTGGCAACAACTTCCGCTCCCACCAATGCAAGTGATTCCAAGAAGACTGCACCGATTCGACCAACAAAACATCAGCCGATGTCGTGGCCTATTGGAAGCTACGGAGCCGACGCCGATCCTCTGCCACCAAGGGACAGCTTAGGGTAATTCAGTTGCAAATTGGATTTAGACAAATAAAGTCGTTCTTAACTGAACTCCAATTCTTTTATTTTTTACCTTGCTACAAGTAATAAAAGCAAAGGGCAACATCCAATAAGAATTTAGTGGAACTTGCATAGGCAAAACAAATTAGAGACGGAAAGAAATAAAAAGCAAGAACGCATTCTTCACATTTGGCACGTGTTTTTCCGAAGAATTGTAGCGGGTATATCACAGTCGAGTCAACTCGACTGTAGCCTTTCCGACTTGTTCCTAATGTTATTTCCCTAGTTCAACTCCTGCAGCAGGCAAGATCGGCTGATAAATAAGAAAGATATTGAGGAAATAGTAATGCCGTGTGACAACCCCATAAAGTATATATATTCTGAATCAGCATTAACAGCCGCGTTGATATAGCCATATCCGTCTGTTCGTCTGACCGTCTGTCCGTCCGTTCATCTTTCCGTCCTTATGAAAACCTAGAGATCAGCAATTATAAGAGCTAGAGCTACCAAATTTGGAAACAATATGTGTTATTACTGCACGCAGATCAAGTTTATTTAGGATTTTCGCCTGGCCTCCATCCGCCCCAGTAATCGAAAAAAGTCCATTGTAGCTGCAAATATAGATCTACAGCAATCAGTTCCTATACATATGATAAAAACCACCCTGTGGGCGTGTTGCGAAAGTTTCAATAAGATCAGCGGATAAATAATGAAGATATTCAGGATATAGTAATTTCTTGTGACCATGTATTTATGTCGTTTTTTTAATGTTAATTCCCGAGTTAAACTCCAGCTGCAGGCAATTTTTATACCCGCTACTCGTAGAGTAGGAGGGTATTATAGCTTTCTGCCAAACAAAAATGTTTGTAACAGGCAGAAGGAGACATCTCCAACCCCATAAAGTATATATATTCTGAATCAGCATTAACAGCCGCGTTGATATAGCCATATCCGTCTGTTCGTCTGACCGTCTGTCCGTCCGTTCATCTTTCTGTCCTTATGAAAACCTAGAGATCAGCTATTATAAGAGCTAGAGCTACCAAATTTGGAAACAATATGTGTTATTACTGCACGCAGATCAAGTTTATTTAGGATTTTCGCCTGGCCTCCATCCGCCTCAGTAATCGAAAAAGAGTCCATTGTAGCTGCAAATATAGATCTACAGCAATCAGTTCCTATACATATGATAAAAACCACCCTGTGGGCGTGTTGCGAAAGTTTCAATAAGATCAGCTGATAAATAATCAAGATATTCAGGATATAGTAATTTTTTGTGACCATGTGTTTATGTTGTTTTTTTCTAATGTTAGTTCCCGAGTTAAACTCCAGTTGCAGGCAATTTTTATACCCGCTACTCGTAGAGTAGGAGGGTATTATAGCTTTCTGCCAAACAAAAATGTTTGTAACAGGCAGAAGGAGACATCTCCGACCCCATAAAGTATATATATTCTAAATCAGCATTAACAGCCGCGTTGATATAGCCATGTCCGTCTGTTCGTCTGACCGTCTGTCCGTCCGTTCATCTTTCCGTTCTTATAAAAACCTAGAGATCAGCTATTATAAGAGCCAGAGCTACCAAATTTGGAAACAATATGTGTTATTACTGCACGCAGATCAAGTTTATTTAGGATTTTCGCCTGGCCTCCATCCGCCCCAGTAATCGAAAAAGAGTCCATTGTAGCTGCAAATATAGATCTACAGCAATCATTTCCTATACATATGATAAAAACCACCCTGTGGGCGTGTTGCGAAAGTTTCAATAAGATCAGCTGATAAATAATGAAGATATTCAGGATATAGTAATTTCTTGTGACCATGTGTTTATGTTGTTTTTTATCTAATGTTAGTTCCCGAGTTAAACTCCAGTTGCAGGCAATTTTTATACCCGCATGTCGTAGAGAAGAAGCTTTCTGCAAAACAAAAATGTTTGTAACAGGCAGAAGGAGACATCTCCGACCCCATAAAGTATATATATTCTAAATCAGCATTAACAGCCGCGTTGATATAGCCATGTCCGTCTGTTCGTCTGACCGTCTGTCCGTCCGTTCATCTTTCCGTCCTTATGAAAACCTAGAGATCAGCTATTATAAGAGCTAGAGCTACCAAATTTGGAAACAATATGTGTTATTACTGCACGCAGATCAAGTTTATTTAGGATTTTCGCCTGGCCTCCATCCGCCCCAGTAATCGAAAAAGAGTCCATTGTAGCTGCAAATATAGATCTACAGCAATCATTTCCTATACATATGATAAAAACCACCCTGTGGGCGTGTTGCGAAAGTTTCAATAAGATCAGCTGATAAATAATGAAGATATTCAGGATATAGTAATTTCTTGTGACCATGTGTTTATGTTGTTTTTATCTAATGTTAGTTCCCGAGTTAAACTCCAGTTGCAGGCAATTTTTATACCCGCATGTCGTAGAGAAGAAGCTTTCTGCAAAACAAAAATGTTTGTAACAGGCAGAAGGAGACATCTCCGACCCCATAAAGTATATATATTCTAAATCAGCATTAACAGCCGCGTTGATATAGCCATGTCCGTCTGTTCGTCTGACCGTCTGTCCGTCCGTTCATCTTTCCGTCCTTATGAAAACCTAGAGATCAGCTATTATAAGATCTAGAGCTACCAAATTTGGAAACAATATGTGTTAATTCTGCATGGATATCAAGTTTATTCAGGATTTTCGCCTGGCCTCAATCCTCCCCATAAATCGAAAAAAAAGTCAATTGTAGCTGCAAATATAGCTCTACAGCAATCAGTTCCTATACATATGATAAAAACCACCCTGTGGGCTTTGTTGCGAAAGTTACAATAAGATTGGCGGATAAATAATGAAGATATTCAGGATATAGTAATTTCTTGTGACCATGTATTTATGTCGTTTTTTTAATGTTAATTCCCGAGTTAAACTCCAGCTGCAGGCAATTTTTATACCCGCTACTCGTAGAGTAGGAGGGTATTATAGCTTTCTGCCAAACAAAAATGTTTGTAACAGGCAGAAGGAGACATCTCCAACCCCATAAAGTATATATATTTTGAATCAGAATTAACACCCGCGTTGATATAGCCATATCCGTCCGTTAGTCTGACCGTCTGTCCGTCCGTTCATCTTTCCGTCCTTATGAAAACCTAGAGATCAGCTATTATAAGAGCTAGAGCTACCAAATTTGGAAACAATATGTGTTATTACTGCACGCAGATCAAGTTTATTTAGGATTTTCGCCTGGCCTCCATCCGCCCCAGTAATCGAAAAAGAGTCCATTGTAGCTGCAAATATAGATCTACAGCAATCAGTTCCTATACATATGATAAAAACCACCCTGTGGGCGTGTTGCGAAAGTTTCAATAAGATCAGCGGATAAATAATGAAGATATTCAGGATATAGTAATTTCTTGTGACCATGTATTTATGTCGTTTTTTTAATGTTAATTCCCGAGTTAAACTCCAGCTGCAGGCAATTTTTATACCCGCTACTCGTAGAGTAGGAGGGTATTATAGCTTTCTGCCAAACAAAAATGTTTGTAACAGGCAGAAGGAGACATCTCCGACCCCATAAAGTATATATATTCTGAATCAGCATTAACAGCCGCGTTGATATAGCCATATCCGTCTGTTAGTCTGACCGTCTGTCCGTCCATCAATCTATCCGTCCTTATGAAAACCTTGAGATCAGCTATTATAAGAGCTAGAGCTACCAAATTTGGAAACAATATGTGTTATTACTGCACGCAGATCAAGTTTATTTAGGATTTTCGCCTAGCCTCCATCGGCCCCATAAATCGAAAAAAGTCGATTGTAGCTGCAAATATAGCTCTACAGCAATCTTTTCCTATACATATGATAAAAACCACCCTGCGGGCGTTTTGCGAAAGGTTCACTAATATCGGCTGACAAATAAGGAAGATATTCAGGAAGTAGTAGTACCTTGTATCCATGTGTTTATGACGGTTTTTTATAATGTTAGTTCCCGAGTTCAACACCAGCAGCAGGCAATTTTTATACCCGTTACTCGTAGGGTAGAAGTGTATTATAGCTTTGTGCCAAGCAAAAATGTTTGTAACAGGCAGAAGGAGACATCTCCGACCCCGTAAAGTATATATATTCTGAATCAGCATTAACAGCCGCGTCGATATAGCCATGTCCGTCTGTTCGTCTGACCGTCTGTCCATCTGTCCGTCCTTATGAAAACCTATATCTCAGATATTATAAGAGCTAGAGCTACCAAAATTGGAGACAATATATGTTAATTCTGCATGCAGATCAAGTTTATTTAGGATTTACGCCTGGCCTCCATCGAAAAAAGTCGATTGTAGCTGCAAATATAGCTCTACAGCAATCATTTCCTATACATATGATAAAAACCACCCTGTGGGCTTGTTGCGAAAGTTTTAATAAGATAAGCTGATAAATAAAGAAGATATTCAGGAAATAGTAGTTCCTTGTGGACCATGTGTATTATGTCGGTTTTTTCTAATGTTAGTGCAGTTCAACTCCAGCAGCAGGCAATTTTTATACCCGCTACTTGCAGATTAGAAGGGTATTTTAGCTTTCTGCCAACCAAAAATGTTTGTAACAGGCAGAACGAGACATCTCCGATCCCATAAATTATATATATAATCTGAATCAGCATGAACAGCCGCGTCGATATAGCCATGTCCGTCTGTTCGTCTGACCGTCTGTCCGTCTGTCCATCTGTCAGTCCGTCCGTATGAAAACCTAGATCTCAGCTATTATAAGAGCTAGAGCTACCAAATTTGGGAGACAATATGTGTTAATTCTGCACGCAGATCAAGTTTATTTTGGATTTTTGCCACGCCTCCATCCGCCCCCATTAATCGAAAAGAAATCTATTGTAGCTGCAAATATAGCTCCACAGCAATCATTTTTTATCCATATGATAAAACAACCCTGTGGGCGTGTTGCGAAAGTTTTAATAAGATCGGCTGATAAATAAGGAAGATATTCAGGAAATTGTATTGCCTTGTGACCATGTGTTTATGTCGGTTTTTTCTAATGTTAGTTCCCGAGTTCAACTCCAGCAGCAGACAACTTTTTAAAATGTGGCAACAATTTTTAAATTAGTTCAGCTTTTTTTAATTATGTGCACCAGTTTTAATTTTCTAATATTCCCGGTTCAACCACCGCCAGGCTCATTTTTTTTTATACCCGCTACTCGTAGAGTAGAAGGGTATTATAGACTTTCGTGCCAACCGAAAATGTTTGTAAACAGGCAGAAGGTGACATCTCCGACCCCATAAAGTATATAAATTCTTAATCAGCATTAACAGCCGCGTCGAAATAGACAGTTCCGTTTGTTCGTCTGACCGTCTGTTAGTCTGACCGTCTGTCCGTCCGACCATCTGATCCTCCTTATGAAAACCTTGAGTTCAGCTATTATAAGAGGTAGATCTACCAAATTTGGAAACAAAATGGGTTATTACTGCACGCAGATCAAGTTTATTAAGGATTTTCGCCTGGCCTCCATCCGCCCCATAAATCGAAAAAAGTCGATTGTAGCTGCAAATTCAGGTCTACAGCAATCAGTTCCTATACATATGATAAAAACCACCCTGTGGGCGTGTTAAGAAAGTTTCAATAAGATCAGCGGATAAATAATGAAGATATTCAGGATATAGTAATTTCTTGTGACCATGTGTTTATGTCTTTTTTTTCTAATGTTAGTTCCCGAGTTAAACTCCAGCTGCAGCCAATTTTTATACCCGCTTCTCGTAGAGTAGAAGGGTATTATAGCTTTGTGCCAACCGAAAATGTTTGTAACAGGCAGAAGGGTGACTTCTGCCTGACCGACCCCATAAAGTATATAAATTCTTAATCAGCATTAACAGCCGCGTCGAAATAGCCATTTCCCTCTGTTCGTCTGACAAACTGTTCGTCTGTCCATCTGTCCGTCCCTGTGAAAACCTCGAGATCAGCTATTATAAGAGCTAGAGCTACAAATTTCGAAACAATATGTGTTAATTCTGCATGCATATCAAGTTTATTTATTATTTCCGCCTGGCCTCCATCCGCCCCATAAATCGAAAAAAAGTCGATTGTAGCTGCAAATATAGGTCTACAGCAATCAGTTCCTATACATATGATAAAAACCACCCTGTGGGCGTGTTGCGAAAGTTTCAATAAGATCAGCGGATAAATAATGAAGATATTCAGGATATAGTAATTTCTTGTGACCATGTATTTATGTCGTTTTTTTTAATGTTAGTTCCGAGTTAAACTCCAGCTGCAGGCAATTTTTATACCCGCTTCTCGTAGAGTAGAAGGGTATTATAGCTTTGTGCCAACCGAAAATGTTTGTAACAGGCAGAAGTGTTTCCTTCTGCCTGACCGATCCCATAAAGTATATAAATTCTTAATCAGCATTAACAGCCGCGTCGAAATAGACAGTTCCCTCTGTTCGTCTGATAATCTTTTCGTCTGTCCATCTGTCCGTCCCTGTGAAAATCTAGAGATCAGCTATTATAAGAGCTAGAGCTACAAATTTCGAAACAATATGTGTTAATTCTGCATGCATATCAAGTTTATTTAGGATTTCCACCTGGCCTCCATCCGCCCCATAAATCGAAAAAAATCGATTGTAGCTGCAAATATAGCTCTACAGCAATCATTTCTAATACATGTGATAAAATCCACACTGCGGGAGTTTTGCGAAAGTTTCAATAAGATCGGCGGATAAGCAAGGAAGATATTCAGGAAATAGTAATGCCTTCTGACCATGAATTTATGTCGGTTTTTTCTAATGTTAGTTCCCGAGTTCAACGCCAGCAGCAGGCAATTTTTATAACCGCTACTTATAGAGTTGAAGGGTATTATAGCTTTGTGCCAACTGAAAATGTTTGTAACAGGTAGAAGGAGACATCACCGACCCCATAAAGTATATATACCCTGAATCAGCATTAACAGCCGCGTCGAAATAGACAGTTCCCTCTGTTCGTCTGATAGTCTGTCCATCTGTCCATCTGTCCGTCCGTATGCAAACCTAGAGATCAGCTATTATATGAGCTAGAGCTACCAAATTTGGGGACAATATGTGTTAATATCGCATGCAGGTCAAGTTTATTTAGGATTTCGCCAAAAGAAGTTGTTAACCCTGATGTGGTAAACGCGATACATTGCGATTTGCCCACTTGCCAACACGACCTCATTACGCATTTCCCGGCTACCCAATTCCGTCATTGCAAGAATGTTGTGTCAGATATAACCGATAGGAACGAGCAATTAGAAATCGTCACTGCAGAACACAATCGCGCGCACCGAGCCGCGCAGGAAAATATTAAACAAGTCCTTAGTGACTATTATTTCCCCAAAATGGGCAGCTTAGCAAAGGAAGTGGTAGCTAATTGCAGGGTCTGTACCCAGGCAAAGTACGACAGGCACCCGAAGAAGAAAGAGCTTGGGGAAACACCTATTCCCAGTTATGCTGGTGAAATGCTGCATATTGACATATTTTCAACTGACAGTAAGCTATTTCTGACCTGCATTGACAAATTTTCTAAATTTGCAATAGTGCAACCAGTGGTATCCAGAACAATAGTAGACATCAGAGCACCCCTGCTGCAGATTATTAACTTTTTCCCCAATATCAAAACGGTCTACTGCGATAACGAACCCGCATTCAACTCAGAAACCGTCACCTCAATGCTCAAGAACAGCTTCGACATTGACATAGTGAACGCGCCCCCACTCCACAGCTCGACCAACGGCCAAGTTGAGCGGTTCCACAGCACTTTGGCAGAAATTGCCAGATGTCTGAAAACAGACAAAAAGACGAATGACACGGTAGAACTAATCCTGATAAATAAGAAAGATTTTCAGAAAATAGTAATGCCTTGTGACCATGTGTTTATATCGATTTTTTCTAATATTAGATCCCGAGTTCAACACCAACAGCAGGCAATTTTCATACCCGCTACTCGTAGAGTAGAAGGGTATTATAGCTTTGTGCCAACCGAAAATTTTTGTAAAAGGCAGAAGGAGACATCTCCGACCCCATAAAGTATATAAATTCTTAATCAGCATTAACAGCCGCGTCGAAATAGACAGTTCCGTTTGTTCGTCTGACCGTCTGTTAGTCTGACCGTCTGTCCGTCCGTCCATCTGATCCTCCTTATGAAAACCTTGAGATCAGCTATTATAAGAGGTAGAGCTACCAAATTTGGAAACAAAATAGGTTATTACTGCACGCAGATCAAGTTTATTAAGGATTTTCGCCTGGCCTCCATCCGCCCCATAAATCGAAAAAAAGTCGATTGTAGCTGCATATATAGCTCTACAGCAATCATTTCCTATACATATGATAAGATCAGCGGATAAAGAATGAAGATATTCAGGATATAGTAATTTCTTGTGACCATGTGTTTATGTCTTTTTTTTCTAATGTAAGTTCCCGAGTTAAACTCCAGCTGCAGCCAATTTTTATACCCGCTTTTCGTAGAGTAGAAGGGTATTATAGCTTTGTCCCAACCGAAAATGTTTGTAACAGGCAGAAGTGTTTCCTTCTACCTGACCGATCCCATAAAGTATATAAATTCTTAATCAGCATTAACAGCCGCGTCGAAATAGACAGTTCCCTCTGTTCGTCTGATAAACTGTTCGTCTGTCCATCTGTCCGTCCCTGTGAAAATCTAGAGATCAGCTATTATAAGAGCTAGAGCTACAAATTTCGAAACAATATGTGTTAATTCTGCATGCATATCAAGTTTATTTAGGATTTCACGGACATGGCTATACACTCGGCTGTTCATACTGATTCAGAATATATATACTTTATGGGGTCGGAGATGTCTCCTTCTGCCTGTTACAAACATTTTCGGTTGGCACAAAGTTATAATACCCTTATACTCTACGAGTAGCGGGTATAATTAAAAAAAGTTGTCTGCTGCTGGTGTTGAACTCGGGTACTAACATTAGGAAAAACCGAAATAAGCACATGGCCACAGGGCAATACTATTTCTTGAATATCTTCCTTATTTATCGGCCGATCTAATTGAAACTTACGTAACAAGCCCGCATGGTGGTTTTTATCACATGTTTAAAAAAATGATTGCTGTAGAGCTATATTTGCAGCTACATGTCCGTCTGTTAGTCTGACCGTCTGTCCGTCCGACCATCTGTCCGTCCTTATTCAAACCTAGAGATCAGCTATTATAAGAGATAGAGCTACCAAATTTGGAAACAATATGTGTTAATTCTGCAAGCAGATCAAGTTTATTAAGGATTATCGCCACGCCTCCATTCGCCCCATAAATCGAAAAAAGTCGATTGTAGCTGCAAATATAGGTCTACAGCAATCATTTCTTATACATATGATAAAAAACACCATGTGGGCGTGTTGCGGAAGTTTCAATAAGATCGGCGGATAAATAAGGAAAATATTCAGAAAATAGTAATGCCTTGTGACCATGTGTTTATGTCGTTTTTTTCTAATGTTAGTTCCCGAGTTCAACTCCAGCTGCAGGCAATTTTTATACCCGCTACTCGTAGAGTAGAAGGGTATTATAGCTTTCTGCCAACCGAAAATGTTTGTAACAGGCAGAAGGAGACATCTCCGACCCCATAAAGTATATATATTCTTAATCAGCATTAACAGCCGTGTCGAAATAGACATGTCCGTCTGTTCGTCTGACCGTCTGTTCGTCTGTCCGTCAGACCATCTGTCCGTCCTTATTCAAACCTTGAGATCAGCTATTATAAGAGCTAGAGCTATAAAATTTGGAAACAATATGTGTTAATTCTGCAAGCAGATCAAGTTTATTAAGGATTATCGCCACGCCTCCATTCGCCCCATAAATCGAAAAAAGTCGATTGTAGCTGCAAATATAGGTCTACAGCAATCATTTCTTATACATATGATAAAAAACACCATGTGGGCGTGTTGCGGAAGTTTCAATAAGATCGGCGGATAAATAAGGAAAATATTCAGGAAATAGTAATGCCTTGTGACCATGTGTTTATGTCGTTTTTTTCTAATGTTAGTTCCCGAGTTCAACTCCAGCTGCAGGCAATTTTTATACCCGCTACTCGTAGAATAGAAGGGTATTATAGCTTTCTGCCAACCGAAAATGTTTGTAACAGGCAGAAGGAGACATCTCCGACCCCATAAGTTATATATATTCTGAATCAGTATGAACAGCCGAGTCGATATAGCCATGTCCGTCTGTCCGTATGTCCGTCTGTCTGTCTGTCCGTCCGTGTGAAAACCTAGATCTCAGCTATTATAAGAGCTAGAGCTATAAAATTTGGTAACAATATGTGTTAATTCTGCAAGCAGATCAAGTTTATTAAGGATTATCGCCACGCCTCCATTCGCCCCATAAATCGAAAAAAGTCGATTGTAGCTGCAAATATAGCTCTACAGCAGTCATTTCTTATACATATGATAAAAAACACCATGTGGGCGTGTTGCGAAAGTTTCAATAAGATCGGCGGATAAATAAGGAAGATGTTCAGGAAATAATAATTCCTTGTGACCATGTGATTATGTCTTTTTTTCTAATGTTAGTTCCCAAGTTCAACTCCAGCTGCAAGCAATTTTTATACCCGCTACTCGTAGAGTAGAAGGGTATTATAGCTTTCTGCCAACCGAAAATTTTTGTAACAGGCAGAAGGAGACATCTCTGACCCCATAAAGTATATAAATTCTTAATCAGCATTAACAGCCGCGTCGAAATAGACATGTCCGTCTGTTAGTCTGACCGTCTGTCCGTCTGTCCGTCCGACCATCTGTCCGTCCTTATTCAAACCTAGAGATCAGCTATTATAAGAGATAGAGCTACCAAATTTGGAAACAATATGTGTTAATTCTGCAAGCAGATCAAGTTTATTAAGGATTATCGCCACGCCTCCATTCGCCCCATAAATCGAAAAAAGTCGATTGTAGCTGCAAATATAGCTCTACAGCAATCATTTCTTATACATATGATAAACAAGTCGAAAAGGCTACAGTCGAGCTGACTCGACTGTGATATACCCGCTACAATTCTTCGGAAAAACACGTGCCAAATGTGAACAATGCGTTCTTGCTTTTTATTTCTTTCTGTCTCTAATTTGTTTTGCCTATGCAATTTCCACTCAATTCTTATTGGATGTTGACCATTGCTTTTATTACTTTGCAGTTATAAATTATACATACTTATATGCTGCCTCACAATACATCTCAACATATCTAATTAGATTTGTCGTTTGTTTTTTGTGTTGCTGCTCAATGTGTCTTTCGATTCTAAGTGGCTTTAAATATACTAAAAATTTATTTTGAATTTTGCAACACACCATAAAATAAAAAAAAATATAAGATACAAAAAAAATAAATATATGGTGTTGCGAAAGTTTCAATAAGATCGGCGGATAAATAAGGAAAATATTCAGGAAATAGTAATGCCTTGTGACCATGTGTTTATGTCGTTTTTTTTAATGTTAGTTCCCGAGTTCAACTCCAGCTGCACGCAATTTTTATACCCGCTACTCGTAGAGTAGAAGGGTATTATATCTTTCTGCCAACCGAAAATGTTTGCAACAGGCAGAAGGAGACATCTCCGACCCCATAAAGTATATATATTCTTAATCAGCATCAACAGCCGTGTCGAAATAGACATGTCCTTCTGTTCGTCTGACCATCTGTTCGTCTGACCGTCTGTCCGTCCGTCCATCTGTCCTTCCTTATGAAAACCGAGATATCAACTGTTATAAAAGCTAGAGCTACCAAATTTGGAAACAATACGTGTTAATTCTGCACGCAGATCAAGTTTATTAAGGATTTTCGCCTGGCCTCCATCAGCCCCATAAATCGAAAAAAGTCGATTGTAGCTGGAATTATAGCTATAGAGCAATCATTTTTTATACATATGGTAAGAAACACCATGTGGGCGTGTTGCGAAAGTATCAATAAGATTGGCGGATAAATAAGGAAGATATTCAGGAAATAGTAATGCCTTGTGACCATGTGTTTATGTCGTTTTTTTCTAATGTTAGTTCCCGAGTTCAACTCCAGCTGCAGGCAATTTTTTTACCCGCTACTCGTAGAGTAGAAGGGTATTATAGTTTTCTGCCAACCGAAAATGTTTGTAACTGGCAGAAGGAGACATCTCCGACTCCATAAAGTATATATATTCTTAATCAGGATTAACAGCCGCGTTGATATAGCCATGTCAGTCTGTTCGTCTGACCGTCTGTTCATCTGACCGTCTGTTCGTCTGACCGTCTGTCCGTCAGACCATCTGTCCGTCCTTATTCAAACCTAGAGATCAGCTATTATAAGAGCTAGAGCTACAAAATTTGGAAACAATATGTGTTTTTTTTTTTCATCTCAAACTCAACTTTATTTCAGAACACACCTTAAAACATTTATATAAATATAGTTCAATATACTTCTACATAAATTGTCTCTCTTCAGATACTTTTTTCCTAATCCAGATTCGAATGGATTACAAGATTTTGAGAAATATAACAGAGTACAAAAACGCATTTACTGACTATACGTTTTATATTTTTTGTTATTGAACATTTTAAAAAGTGCTAAGGCTGGAATCAGTACGAGTAAAAGGCAGGCAATTAATTGCTTTTCAAACGGAGGGCTAAGTTTAGCATTAAGTCTTTTCCAGAAAATATGTTTAAAAGAAAAGTAATGGCATTTCAAAAACTTTCGCTTGAATGATAACTTATTAGAATGCCATCAAAGTACAACCATCTTCGACTTCAATTGAACACGTTCTCGTTCAAATATTCATCCTGTAGCTCCTGGTTGAGTTTCTCCTCCTGGAACTCTGCGCGATTGAATGTGTTCTCCTCTCCCGACTTCAGACGCTGATAGACTAGTATGGAGCTGCCGCTGCGCGCCTGCAGATACTTCAACAGCGAGCTGAGATCGGTCGACCTCGTGCCAAGCGTCGACGACCATCCGGCGACCAGTGCCTGCGATTCACTCAGCCGATTCACCTCGACGTGTTTTATCTGGTGCAGCAATTTATAGTTTGTCAGAAACTCGCTTATCTCTTCCTTCAACGAGTCATACAGCACGACGGCGTCGGAAGCGCGGTGAGCGGATGCACTGGTATACGAGAGCATCGTAAAATCGATCAGCTTCGTCTTTGTAGTTGTCTTGTTTCTGCAGATTCGGTTCGCAGGTCAGGAAACGCATCGTTACGTTCTCGTGTATGTGACTGTAGTAGGGTGTGGAGTGGCAAGGCATGAGGAAGAGTATGTTGGCACGATGATCACGCTCGTCCCGAAATTCTTGTGCAATGTCGCGCAGCTTAGGCATCAACTCGATGGGTCCCTTCTGGTGCACCGTACTGAAGTACCAGGCGGGCAGCACGTTGAGCAGGAAGATCGATATGGCAATTATCCATACTTTGGTCAGCGTGGTGCGTTGACTCCAGCGTTAATTCTGCAAGCAGATCAAGTTTATTAAGGATTTTCGCCGCGCCTCCATTCGCCCCATAAATCGAAAAGAAATCGATTGTAGCTGAAAATATAGCTCTACAGCAATCATTTCTTATACATATGATAAAAAAAACACCCTGTGGGCATGTTGCGAAAGTTTCAATAAAATCGGCGGATAAATAAGGAATATATTCAGGATATAGTAATGCCTTGTGACCATGTGTTTATGTCGGGTTTTTCTAATGTTAGTTCCCGAGTTCAACTCCAGCTGCAGGCAATTTTTATACCCGCTACTCGTAGAGTAGAAGGGTATTATAGCTTTCTGCCAACCGAATATGTTTGCAACAGGCAGAAGGAGACATCTCCGACCCCATAAAGTATGTATATTCTGAATCAGCATTAACAGCCGCATTGATATAGCCATGTCCGTCTGTTAGTCTAACCGTCTGACCGTCCGTCCATCTGTCTATACTTATGAAAACCTAGAGATCAGCTATTATAAGAGCTACAGATACCAAATTTGGAAACAATATGTATTAATTCTGCACGCAGATCAAGTTTATTTAGGATTTTCGCTTGGCCTCCATTCGCCCCATAAATTGGAAAAAGTCGATTGTAGCTGCAAATATAGCTCTACAGCAATCATTTCTTATACATATGATAAACAAGTCGGAAAGTCTACAGTCGAGCTGACTCGACTGTGATATACACGCTACAAGTCTTCGGAAAAACTTGTGCCATATGTGAACAATGCGTTCTTGCTTTTTATTTCTTTCTGTCTCTAATTTGTTTTGCCTATGCAAGTTCCACTCAATTCTTATTGGATGTTGACCATTGCTTTTATCACTTTGCAGTTATAAATTATACATACTTATATGCTGCCTCACAATACATCTCAACATATCTAATTAGATTTGTCGTTTGTTTTTTGTGTTGCTGCTCAATGTGTCTTTCGATTCTAAGTGGCTTTAAATATACTAAAAATTTATTTTGAATTTTGCAACACACCATAAAATAAAAAAAAAATATAAGATACAAAAAAAAATAAATATATGGTGTTGCGAAAGTTTCAATAAGATCGGCGGATAAATAAGGAAAATATTCAGGAAATAGTAATGCCTTGTGACCATGTGTTTATGTCGTTTTTTTCTAATGTTAGTTCCCGAGTTCAACTCCAGCTGCAGGCAATGTTTATACCCGCTACTCGTAGAGTTGAAGGGTATTATAGCTTTCTGCCAACCGAAAATTTTTGTAACAGGCAGAAGGAGACATCTCTGACCCCATAAAGTATATAAATTCTTAATCAGCATTAACAGCCGCGTCGAAATAGACATGTCCGTCTGTTAGTCTGACCGTCTGTCCGTCCGACCATCTGTCCGTCCTTATTCAAACCTAGAGATCAGCTATTATAAGAGATAGAGCTACCAAATTTGGAAACAATATGTGTTAATTCTGCAAGCAGATCAAGTTTATTTAGGATTATCGCCACGCCTCCATTCGCCCCATAAATCGAAAAAAAGTCGATTGTAGCTGCAAATATAGCTCTACAGCAATCATTTCTTATACATATGATAAACAAGTCGAAAAGGCTACAGTCGAGCTGACTCGACTGTGATATACCCGCTACAATTCTTCGGAAAAACACGTGCCAAATGTGAACAATGCGTTCTTGCTTTTTATTTCTTTCTGTCTCTAATTTGTTTTGCCTATGCAATTTCCACTCAATTCTTATTGGATGTTGACCATTGCTTTTATTACTTTGCAGTTATAAATTATACATACTTATATGCTGCCTCACAATACATCTCAACATATCTAATTAGATTTGTCGTTTGTTTTTTTGTTGCTGCTCAATGTGTCTTTCGATTCTAAGTGGCTTTAAAAATACTAAAAATTTATTTTGAATTTTGCAACACACCATAAAATAAAAAAAAAAATATAAGATACAAAAAAATTAAATATATGGTGTTGCGAAAGTATCAATAAGATTGGCGGATAAATAAGGAAGATATTCAGGAAATAGTAATGCCTTGTGACCATGTGTTTATGTCGTTTTTTTCTAATGTTAGTTCCCGAGTTCAACTCCAGCTGCAGGCAATTTTTTTACCCGCTACTCGTAGAGTAGAAGGGTATTATATCTTTCTGCCAACCGAAAATGTTTGCAACAGGCAGAAGGAGACATCTCCGACCCCATAAAGTATATATATTCTTAATCAGCATCAACAGCCGTGTCGAAATAGACATGTCCTTCTGTTCGTCTGACCATCTGTTCGTCTGACCGTCTGTCCGTCCGTCCATCTGTCCTTCCTTATGAAAACCGAGATATCAGCTGTTATAAAAGCTAGAGCTACCAAATTTGGAAACAATACGTGTTAATTCTGCACGCAGATCAAGTTTATTAAGGATTTTCGCCTGGCCTCCATCAGCCCCATAAATCGAAAAAAGTCGATTGTAGCTGGAATTATAGCTATAGAGCAATCATTTTTTATACATATGGTAAGAAACACCATGTGGGCGTGTTGCGAAAGTATCAATAAGATTGGCGGATAAATAAGGAAGATATTCAGGAAATAGTAATGCCTTGTGACCATGTGTTTATGTCGTTTTTTTCTAATGTTAGTTCCCGAGTTCAACTCCAGCTGCAGGCAATTTTTTTACCCGCTACTCGTAGAGTAGAAGGGTATTATAGTTTTCTGCCAACCGAAAATGTTTGTAACTGGCAGAAGGAGACATCTCCGACTCCATAAAGTATATATATTCTTAATCAGGATTAACAGCCGCGTTGATATAGCCATGTCAGTCTGTTCGTCTGACCGTCTGTTCATCTGACCGTCTGTTCGTCTGACCGTCTGTCCGTCAGACCATCTGTCCGTCCTTATTCAAACCTAGAGATCAGCTATTATAAGAGCTAGAGCTACAAAATTTGGAAACAATATGTGTTTTTTTTTCATCTCAAACTCAACTTTATTTCAGAACACACCTTAAAACATTTATATAAATATAGTTCAATATACATCTACATAAATTGTCTCTCTTCAGATACTTTTTTCCTAATCCAGATTCGAATGGATTACAAGATTTTGAGAAATATAACAGAGTACAAAAACGCATTTACTGACTATACGTTTTATATTTTTTTTGTTATTGAACATTTTAAAAAGTGCTAAGGCTGGAATCAGTACGAGTAAAAGGCAGGCAATTAATTGCTTTTCAAACGGAGGGCTAAGTTTAGCATTAAGTCTTTTCCAGAAAATATGTTTAAAAGAAAAGTAATGGCATTTCAAAAACTTTCGCTTGAATGATAACTTATTAGAATGCCATCAAAGTACAACCATCTTCGACTTCAATTGAACACGTTCTCGTTCAAATATTCATCCTGTAGCTCCTGGTTGAGTTTCTCCTCCTGGAACTCTGCGCGATTGAATGTGTTCTCCTCTCCCGACTTCAGACGCTGATAGACTAGTATGGAGCTGCCGCTGCGCGCCTGCAGATACTTCAACAGCGAGCTGAGATCGGTCGACCTCGTGCCAAGCGTCGACGACCATCCGGCGACCAGTGCCTGCGATTCACTCAGCCGATTCACCTCGACGTGTTTTATCTGGTGCAGCAATTTATAGTTTGTCAGAAACTCGCTTATCTCTTCCTTCAACGATGCACTGGTATACGAGAGCATCGTAAAATCGATCAGCTTCGTCTTTGTAGTTGTCTTGTTTCTGAAGATTCGGTTCGCAGGTCAGGAAACGCATCGTTACGTTCTCGTGTATGTGACTGTAGTAGGGTGTGGAGTGGCAAGGCATGAGGAAGAGTATGTTGGCACGATGATCACGCTCGTCCCGAAATTCTTGTGCAATGTCGCGCAGCTTAGGCATCAACTCGATGGGTCCCTTCTGGTGCACCGTACTGAAGTACCAGGCGGGCAGCACGTTGAGCAGGAAGATCGATATGGCAATTATCCAAACTTTGGTCAGCGTGGTGCGTTGACTCCAGCGTTAATTCTGCAAGCAGATCAAGTTTATTAAGGATTTTCGCCGCGCCTCCATTCGCCCCATAAATCGAAAAGAAATCGATTGTAGCTGAAAATATAGCTCTACAGCAATCATTTCTTATACATATGATAAAAATACACCCTGTGGGCATGTTGCGAAAGTTTCAATAAAATCGGCGGATAAATAAGGAATATATTCAGGATATAGTAATGCCTTGTGACCATGTGTTTATGTCGGGTTTTTCTAATGTTAGTTCCCGAGTTCAACTCCAGCTGCAGGCAATTTTTTTACCCGCCACTCGTAGAGTAGAAGGGTATTATAGCTTTCTACCAATCGAAAATGTTTGTAACAGGCAGAAGGAGATATCTCTGACCCCATAAAGTATATAAATTCTTAATCAGCATTAAAAGCCGCGTCGAAATATACATGTCCGTCTGTTCGTCTGACCGTCTGTCCGTCAGACCATCTGTCCGTCCTTATTCAAACCTAGAGATCAGCTATTATAAGAGCTAGAGCTACCAAATATGGAAACAATATGTGTTAAATCTGCACGCAGATCAAGTTTTTTTAAGGATTTTCGCCGCACCTACATTCGCCCCATAAATCGAAAAAAGTCGATTGTAGCTGCAAATATAGCTCTACAGCAATCATTTCTTATACATGTGATAAAAACCACATAGTGGGCGTATTGCTAGAGTATTAATAAGATTGGCGGATAAATAAGGAATATATTCAGGAAATAGTAATGCCTTCTGACCATGTGTTTATGTGGTTTTTTTCTAATGTTAGTTCCAGCCGCGTTGATATAGCCATGTCCGTCTGTTAGTCTGACCGACTGTCCGTCAGACCATCTGTCCGTCCTTATTCAAACCTAGAGATCAGCCTTTATAAGAGCTAGAGCTACCAAATTTGGAAACAATATGTGTTAATTCTGCACGCAGATCAAGTTTATCAAGGATTTTAGCCGCGCCTCCATTCCCCCATAAATCGAAAAATGTCGATTGTAGCTGCAAATATAACTCTACAGCAATCATTTCTTATACATATGATAAAAAGAACACCCTGTCGGCGTGATGCGAAAGTTTTAATAAGATCGGCGGATAAATAAGGAAGATATTCACGAAATAGTAATGCCTTCTGACCACGTATTTATGTCGGTTTTTTCTAATGTTAGTTCCCTAGTTCAACTCCAGCAGCAGGCAAGATCGGCTGATAAATATGAAAGATATTCAGGAAAAAGTAATTCCTTGTGACCATGTGTTTGTATCGATTTTTTTGAATATTAAATCCCGAGTTCAACTCCAGCTGCAGGCAATTTTTATACCCGCTACTCGTAGAGTAGAAGGGTATTATAGCTTTCTGCCAACCGAATATGTTTGCAACAGGCAGAAGGAGACATCTCCGACCCCATAAAGTATGTATATTCTGAATCAGCATTAACAGCCGCATTGATATAGCCATGTCCGTCTGTTAGTCTAACCGTCTGACCGTCCGTCCATCTGTCTATACTTATGAAAACCTAGAGATCAGCTATTATAAGAGCTACAGATACCAAATTTGGAAACAATATGTATTAATTCTGCACGCAGATCAAGTTTATTTAGGATTTTCGCTTGGCCTCCATTCGCCCCATAAATTGGAAAAAGTCGATTGTAGCTGCAAATATAGCTCTACAGCAATCATTTCTTATACATATGATAAACAAGTCGGAAAGTCTACAGTCGAGCTGACTCGACTGTGATATACACGCTACAATTCTTCGGAAAAACTTGTGCCATATGTGAACAATGCGTTCTTGCTTTTTATTTCTTTCTGTCTCTAATTTGTTTTGCCTATGCAAGTTCCACTCAATTCTTATTGGATGTTGACCATTGCTTTTATCACTTTGCAGTTATAAATTATACATACTTATATGCTGCCTCACAATACATCTCAACATATCTAATTAGATTTGTCATTTGTTTTTTGTGTTGCTGCTCAATGTGTCTTTCGATTCTAAGTGGCTTTAAAAATACTAAAAATTTAATTTGAATTTTGCAACACACCAGAAAATAAAAAAAAAAATATAAGATACAAAAAAAATAAATATATGGCGCCGAGGCACTCAGGAGTTGAACTCCGTACCTCCCGCTTAACAGTAAAGTACCATCACCACTCGACCACTGCATTTCTTACGCGATGACCGATAAAATTGCACCATGAATATTTTCGGTGCACATAATTAAAAAAAAAAGTTGACACATAATTAAAAAAAAAAAAGTTACCACATAATTAAACAAGAAAGCAAGGCTACCTTCGTCTTGCCGAAGGTTTCATACCCTTGCAGTTATACAAAATATAAAATATATTTGGATTGCTGGTTTCTGTGGTATTTATTGAACAATTATAACAGTACTGGAAGTCAAGATTTTTACCTAATTAAGGCTATGAATCAAACACCTGCTTCGAAAAAAAAATAATTCTACCTTTTTAATGCTCTTGTATATACCTGGATTTCTTATATACTTAACACAAAATGTTATGAGGAAATGTCTTTGTGTTGTAAAGGATCTGTTGGTCATAAAATATAAATAAATTTGGAAAGTTCTCATTCAAAAATGCGTTTGAATAACAGCTACATGATTTTTTGTTTAACAGCTATATGTAATAGTACTCAGATTTCCATAAAATTGCAACATGAACCTTCATTAGGCCGATCGTTGATCGTTATATGTTATAAAAGTTCGATTTCGAACTTTATTATTAGGGACACACTTAGATTTGGATGTGGTAAGCCTGATAGCTATATCTTGAAATATAACGAAAATCGGCCGATAGGCTCCATGACAGCTATACGATATATCAGTCCGATCTGGCCCGTTCCGACTTATTTAAAGAGGGCAGAAATAAGAAGCTTGTGAGCGAGCAAGTTTCATGAAGATAGCTCAATAACTGGGGGACTAATTTGCGTTGCAACAGACAAACGGACTGACTGATTGTTCCTATAACAGCTATAAAATATAAACGTCTGAGATATTTAAATGGAAAAACTAAGGGCGGGTTACTGTATAACATTAAAAAGTATTGATAATGTGCGGTATTTCTAAAAACAAAACAGGTTTGCATACAAAAACCCTGATTTCAGCCGATTGTTCCTATGGCAGCTATATGTTATAGTGGTCCGATTTTGATACAATTTTGACAGCACATTAATAACGTAATATGAATAGGATTTGCCAAATCTTGTTGCAATATCTTGAAAAACAACAAAAATCGGCCGATAGCTTCTATGACAGCTATTCGATATATCGGTCCGATCTGGCTCGTTCCGACTTATTTACAGCCTACAGCAATAAGAAGCTTGTGTGCCAAGTTTCATGAAGATAGCTCAAAAAACTGAGAGACTAGTTTGCGTTGCAACAGACGGACGGACGGACGGACGGACGGACGGACAGACGGACATCCATTTTTCGACTCCTCTGGTGATGCTGATTCAGAATATATATACTTTATAGGGTCGGAGATGTCTCCTAAGGTGCGTTGCAAACTTCTGGCTAAAATTAATATACCCTCTGCAAGGGTATAAAAAAGTTGTCTGCTGCTGGTGTTGAACTCGGGTACTAACATAAGGAAAAACCGACATAAGCACATGGCCACAGGGCAATACTTTTTCTTCAATATCTTCCTTATTTATCGGCCGATCTTATTGAAACTTACGCAACAAGCCCGCATGGTGGTTTTTATCACATATATAAAAAATAATTGCTGTAGAGCTATATTTGCAGCTACAATCGACTTTTTTTCGATTCGTAGGGGCGGATGGAGGCGTGGCGAAAATCCAAAATAAACTTGATCTGCGTGTAGAATTAACACATATTGTCCCCAAATTTGGTAGCTCTAGCTCTTATAATAGCTGAGATCTAGGTTATCACACGGACGGACAGACAGACAGACGGACAGACGGACATGGCTATATCGACTCGGCTGTTCATGCTGATTCAGAATATATATACTTTATGGGGTCGGAGATGTCTCCTTCTGCCTGTTGCAAACATTTTCGGTTGGCACAAAGTTATAATACCCTTATACTCTTCGAGTAGCGGGTATAAAAACACCATGTGGGCGTGTTGCGAAAGTTTCAATAAGATCGGCGGATAAATAAGGAAGATATTCAGGAAATAGTAATGCCTTCTGACCCTGTATTTATGTCGGTTTTGTCTAATATTATTTCCCTAGTTCAACTCCTGCAGCAGGCAATTTTTGTACCCGATACTCGTAGAGTAGAAGGGTATTATAGCTTTGTGCCAATCGAAAATGTTTGTGGCAGGCAGAAGGAGACATCTCCGACCCCATAAAGTATATCTATTCTGAATCAGCATGAACAGCCGCGTTGATATAGCCATGTCCGTCTGTTAGTCTGACCGTCTGTCCGTCAGACCATCTGTCCGTCCTTATTCAAACTTAGAGATCAGCTATTATAAGAGCTAGAGCTACCAAATTTGGAAACAATATGTGTTAATTCTGCACGCAGATCACGTTTATTAAGGATTTTCGCCGCACCTCCATTCGCCCCATAAATCGAAAAAAGTCGATTGTAGATGCAAATATAGCTCTACAGCAATAATTTCTTATATATGTGATAAAAACCACCCTGTGGGCGTGTTTCGAAAGTTTCAATAAGATCGGCGGATAAATAAGGAAGATATTCACTAAATAGTAATGTCTTCTGACCATATATTTATGTCAGTTTTTTCTAATGTTAGTTCCCTAGTTCAAATCCAGCAGCAGGCAAGATCGGATGATAAATATGAAAGATATTCAGGAAAAAGTAATTCCTTGTGACCATGTGTTTATATCGATTTTTTCGAATATTAAATCCCGAGT
The DNA here is from genome assembly GCA_018151445.1 of Zaprionus inermis. Lineage (NCBI taxonomy): Eukaryota > Metazoa > Arthropoda > Insecta > Diptera > Drosophilidae > Zaprionus > Zaprionus inermis. The sequence goes on along the minus strand of JAECXD010000073.1, from coordinate 6,117 downwards.
TCAACTCCAGCTGCAGGCAATTTTTATACCCGCTACTCGTAGAGTAGAAGGGTATTATAGCTTTCTGCCAACCGAAAATGTTTGCAACAGGCAGAAGGAGACATCTCCGACCCCATAAAGTATATATATTCTGAATCAGCATTAACAGCAGCGTTGATATAGCCATGTCCGTCTGTTAGACTGACCGTCTGTCCGTCAGACCATCTGTCCGTCCTTATTCAAACCTAGAGATCAGCTATTATAAGAGCTAGAGCTTCCAAATTTGGAAACAATATGTGTTAATTCTGCACGCAGATCAAGTTTATTAAGGATTTTCGCCGCGCCTCCATTCGCCCCATAAATCGAAAAAAGTCGATTGTAGCTGCAAATATAGCTCTACAGCAATCATTTCTTATACATGTGATAAAAACCACATTGTGGGCGTGTTGCTAAAGTATCAATAAGATTGGCGTATAAATAAGGAAGATATTCAGGAAATAGTAATGCCTTGTGGCCATGTGTTTATGTCGTTTTTTTCTAATGTTAGTTCCCGAGATCAACTCCAGCGGCAGGCATTTTTTATATCCGCTACTCGTAGAGTAGAAGGGTATTATAGCTTGCTGCCAACCGAAAATGTTTGCAACAGGCAGAAGACATCTCCGGAGACATCTCCGACCCCATAAAGTATATATATTCTGAATCAGCATTAACAGCCGCGTTGATATAGCCATGTCCGTCTGTTTGTCTGACCGTCCGTCCGTCAGACCATCTGTCCGTCCTTATTCAAACCTAGAGATCAGCTATTATAAGAGCTAGAGCTACCAAATTTGGAAACAATATGTGTTAATTCTGCACGCAGATCAGTTTATTAAGGATTTTCGCCGCACCTCCATTCGCCCCATAAATCGAAAAAAGTCGATTGTAGCTGCAAATATAGCTCTACAGCAATAATTTCTTATACATGTGATAAAAACCACATAGTGGGCGTGTTGCTAAAGTATCAATAAGATTGGCGGATAAATATGAAAGATATTCAGGTAAAAGTAATTCCTTGTGACCATGTGTTTATATCGATTTTTTCGAATATTAAATCCCGAGTTCAACTCCAGCTGCAGGCAATTTTTATACCCGCTACTCGTAGAGTAGAAGGGTATTATAGCTTTCTGCCAACCGAAAATGTTTGCAACAGGCAGAAGGAGACATCTCCGACCCCATAAAGTATATATATTCTGAATCAGCATTTACAGCCGCGTTGATTTAGCCATGTCCGTCTTTTTGTCTGACCGTCTGTCCGTCAGAACATCTGTCCGTCCTTATTCAAACCTAGAGATCAGCTATTATAAGAGCTAGAGCTACCAAATTTGGAAACAATATGTGTTAATTCTGCACGCAGATCAAGTTTATTAAGGATTTTCGCCGCACCTCCATTCGCACCATAAATCGAAAAAAGTCGATTGTAGCTGCAAATATAGCTCTACAGCAATCATTTCTTATACATGTGATAAAAACCAACCTGTGGGTGTGTTGCAAAAGGTTCAATAAGATCGGCGGATAAATAAGGAAGATATTCACGAAATAGTAATGCCTTCTGACCATGTATTTATGTCGGTTTTTTCTAATGTTAGTTCCCTAGTTCAACTCCAGCAGCAGGCAAGTTCGGCTCATAAATAAGAAAGATATTCAGGAAAAAGTAATTCCTTGTGACCATGTGTTTATATCGATTTTTTCGAATATTAGATCCCGAGTTCATCTCCAGCTGCAGGCAATTTTTATACCCGCTGCTTGTAGAGTAGAAGGGTATTATAGCTTTGTGCCAATCGAAAATGTTTGTAACAGGCAGAAGGAGACATCTCCGACCCCATAAAGTATATATATTCGGGATCAGCATTAACAGCCGCGTTGATATAGCCATGTCCGTCTGTTCGTCTGACCGTCTGTCCGTCCGTCCATCTGTCCGTCCTTATGAAAACCTATAGATCAGCTATTATAGAAGCTACAGATACCAAATTTGGAAACAATATGTGTTAATTCTGCACGCAGATCAAGTTTATTAAGGATTTTCGCCTGGCCTCCATCCGCCCCATAAAACGAAAAAAGTCGATTGTAGCTGCAACTATAGCTCTACAGCAATAATTTCCTATAAATATGATAAAAACCACCCTGTGGTCTTGTTGCGAAGGTGTTAATAAGATCGGCGGATAAATAAGAAAGATATTCAGGAAATAGTAATGCCTTCTAACCAGGTATTTATGTCGATTTTTTCTAATGTTATTTCCCTAGTTCAACTCCTGCAGCAAGCAATTTTTGTACCCGCTACTCGTAGAGTAGAAGGGTATTATAGCTTTGTGCCAATCGAAAATGTTTGTAACAGGCAGAAGGAGACATCTCCGACCCCATAAAGTATATATATTCGGGATCAGCATTAACAGCCGCGTTGATATAGCCATGTCCGTCTGTTCGTCTGACTGTCTGTTCGTCTGACCGTCTTTCTGTCCGTCCATCTCTCCGTCCTTATGAAAACCTAGAGATCAGCTATTATAAGAGCTAGAGCTACCAAACTTGGAAATAATATGTGTTAATTCTGCACGCAAATCAAGTTTATTTAGGATTTTCGCCTGGCCTCCATCCGCCCCATAAATCGAAAAAAAAAGTCGATTGTAGCTGCAACTATAGCAGTACAGGAATAATTTCTTATACATGTGATAAAGACCATCTTGTGTGCGTGTTGCGAAAGTTTCAATAAGATCGGCTGATAATTAAGGAAGATATTCAGGAAATGGTAATGCCTTCTGACCATGTGTTTATGTCGGTTTTTTCTAATATAAGATCCCAAGTTCAACGCCAGCAGAAGGCAATTTTTATACCCGCTACTCGTTGAGTAGAAGGGTATTAGGGCTTTGTGCCAACGGAAAATGTTTGTAACAGGCAGAAGGAGACATCTCCGACCCCAAAAAGTATATATATTCTGAATCAGCATTAACAGCCGCATTGATATAGCCATTTCCGTCTGTTCGTCTGACTGTCTGTTCTGTCTGAACCTTTTTTCCCTCCCCCCCTCCCCCCTCCTTTAAAAAACCTTAGAGATCAGCTATTATAAGAGCTAGAGCTACCAAACTTGGAAACAATATGTGTTATTTCTGCACGCAAATCAAGTTTATTTAGGATTTTCGCCTGGCCTCCATCCGCCCCATAAATCGAAAAAAAGTCGATTGTAGCTGCAACTATAGCAGTACAGGAATAATTTCTTATACATGTGATAAAGACCATCCTGTGGGCGTGTTGCGAAAGTTTCAATAAGATCGGCTGATAATTAAGGAAGATATTCAGGAAATGGTAATGCCTTCTGACCATGTGTTTATGTCGGTTTTTTCTAATATAAGATCCCGAGTTCAACGCCAGCAGAATTTTTTTTTTTATCCCCTTTTTTTTTTTTTTTTTATTTTTTTTTTTTTTTTTTACAAAGAAATTTTTTTTAAAAAGGAGAAAAATTATTTTTTTTGGGGCCTTTTTTTTTTTTTTTTGTTTTTGTTTATTTTTTTGTAGTGAGCGATTTGCCTAGATGCTCGTTTCGAAATTCAGGAATTCAAATTTGAATTTGAATTTGAATTTGCACAACGTTTTTCACCACACCCAGAGTCGCACCGATAATCGACCGGTCTGGCAACTCCAAATCGGCCGATCTACGATCAGTGTTGGGAAGTGGAGTGGGGAAAATATCGATTGCATGGGCCAACTATCGTGCTCGATATTTTTCTTTTCACTTATTGAAAACGAAGAAGCACGCTGCCTTTTCTTTTTTTTTTTCGCTGATCGAAAACGGAGGAGCACGCTGCAAAATTTCGACGAGGAAAAAAATTAAAAGTGAACAAATTAAAAGCTACTAAGCAAAGGAGTGAATTATAGTGGAGGATCATCCCAACGTGCAGCGCTATACAGTTGTGGTGTCCGAGACAACTGAACCGCGTGTGTCCAGAGGAGCGCTATACTGTGTGTGGCGTTCGAGACACAACTGAACCACGTGTGGCCAGAGGAGCGCTAGCGCTTCCGCGCCTATTTTTTCTTCGGAAGGCGGCAGTGCATGCCTGCCCCCCCCGCCATACTGTGCCACACGTCGCCCTGTGCATCGCAGGCTAGTGGTTCTGGAGCACGACACCCGAGAGTGCGTTAGTGAATTTACGGTGGATATTCCTTGGCCCTAATTGGTTCCCCCTAACCTAGCTGGTGCTAGCAGGAGTGAGACGAACTGTGCGAACAGACAACGGGAAGGACACCAACATTTTTAATTTTTACATCCAACAAACACACACACTCACATTGTTAAACACACACTCTCAAGTTCACACACACAAACACATTCATGTATATGTACACACACGTGCTCTAGACACACAATCATATATGTACAGTGCGCATACCCAATTCGCACTCATATTTGTACATTTATTTTAATTCATTCATTCATTCACTTATTCATATTCTTCATTTACCTATTAGTTTCCAAATTATTATTTGATTAGTTTTTATTTTTATTATTTTTCGTTTTCATTTCAATTAATTTGTTAATCCTTTTTGATTTCAATTTCTTTTTTTATTACCTTTTTGTTCATTTTCATTTTCATTTTCATTTTCATACATCATTCGCATACACACAAAAAACAAAAAAAAACTTTGTAACGTAAATAAAAATCAGCCAAATTGAGGAAAGTAAATAAAGCAGGGATTGAGTGATAGGACAGAAGATTTGTTGGTGTGAGAGTATTCTTGGTGTTGTTATTGTGACATTATTATTTTTCCTCAGCTGTTTCGTCGGGGCCCCAACGGATCACGGGTGAGTCGATAACAATAACAAAACAAACCGATTATATTATACACGTACAAACTATCGCATAACTATCGCTAGTCGTATTTTGCTCATCTCTCTTACGTGCAAATAACTTATCGACCCAAATTACAAATATAGAAATTATTTAAAGAGAAAAGAAAATAAGAAGGAATAATCAAAAAGGATAGAATGTTAGGGAAGTAAAGCTAGTTTTCTTTTAAATTATCATGCAGCACGAAGCCGCATGCACAATAAATGTTAATTATAAGTGAAATTAAAGAAAATTAATATGGAGTAAATCTAGTTTTTTGAGGCACTAAGGGCGGTAGCACAACAGCAACATGGGTAGTATCGGTATTCCGATATCGATAGTACATGGTTGGGTGGGTGAAGAAGGAGAGCATTACATCTAGCTCTCCGCCTAGATCGTTCGTTAGGGGTAGTCCGTCCGTTTATTTTGGCCTTCCCATTTCTTGCCACTCCCTCTTCTAGCAGTCCTATAACCTGTCGATATTTTCTAGTAACATCGATAACCGAACCTGCACACAAAACCCCGCCCATTTTCCCTGAGCTTAGCCGGCTGTAATTTAGACAGGGTGTGCAGGGGAGGTTACTGGACTTCGGTCGTTACAATCTCCGACCCCAAAAAGTATATATATTCTGAATCAGCATTAACAGCCGCATTGATATAGCCATGTCCGTCTGTTCGTCTGACTGTCTGTTCGTCTGACCGTCTTTCCATCTGTCCGTCCTTATGAAAACCTATAGATCAGCTATTATAGGAGCTACAGATACCAAATTTGGAAACAATATGTGTTATTACTGCACGCAGATTAAGTTTGTTTTGAATTTTCGCCTGGCCTCCAGCCGCCCCATAAATCGAAAGAAAGTCGATTGTAGCTGCAAATATAGCTCTACAGCAATGATTTCCTATACAATAGTTTCAATAAGATCGGCGGATAAATAATGAAGATATTCAGTAAATAGTAATGCCTTCTGAACATGGATTTATTGCATAGGCACAGGCATCCGTCCATCCATCTGTCCGTCCTTATGAAAACCTATAGATCAGCTATTATAGGAGCTACAGATACCAAATTTGGAAACAATATGTGTTATTACTGCACGCAGATTAAGTTTGTTTTGAATTTTCGCCTGGCCTCCAGCCGCCCCATAAATCGAAAGAAAGTCGATTGTAGCTGCAAATATAGCTCTACAGCAATGATTTCCTATACAATAGTTTCAATAAGATCGGCGGATAAATAATGAAGATATTCAGTAAATAGTAATGCCTTCTGAACATGGATTTATTGCAT
>JAECXD010000741.1:0-27495 GCA_018151445.1 Zaprionus inermis | reverse complement strand
TTTGGAAATCGATTGATTTTTAGGAGTTATGGTGAAAGAAAATTTTTTCTGAAAATGATAAGGGGGACCACATTACACAAATTCTAAAAATTTCCAAAATTTTCAAGAATGTTCATACTTGCAATTATTGAAATGGAGAACGCTATTTAGGGGTGTCAAAAGCATAAACGAAATGTCATTGGTTTTTGGAAATCGCTTGATTTTTTTTAGAAAGTTATAATTTGAAAAGAAAAGTTTGAAAATTATAAGGGGGACCCTATCTACAAATTCTGTTAAAAAAATTTCCAAATTTTCAAAAACGTTCATATTGCAATTATTGAAATGTAGAATGACTATGGGTGTCGAAAACATAAATAAAATGTCATTATTTTTGGAAATCGACATGAATTTTGGGAAAGTTATGGTGAAAAAAAAAAATTTCTGAAAAATGATAAGGGGGACCCTTACACAAATTCCTAAAAATTTCCAAATTTTCAAAATGTTTCATATTTGCAATTATTGAAATGTAGAACGACTATGGGTGTCAAAAGAACATAAACAAAATGTCATTATTTTGGAAATCCACTTGATTTTTAGGAAAGTTATGGTAAAAAAAAATGTCCGAAAAAATGATACTAAGGGGGGGGGACCTTTTGCTACTGAAATTCTAAAAATTTCCAAGGTACTTTCAAAATGTTCCTATTGCCACCATGAAATGTAAGAATAATAGTGGGTGTAAAAAGCATAAACAAAATGTAATTATTTTGGAAATCGCTTGATTTTTAGAAAGTTATGGGTGAAAAAATTCCCTGAAAAATGATAAGGGGAGACCCTTACACAAATTCAAAATTACCAAATTTTCAAAATGTTCATTTTGTAATTATTGAAATGTAGAATGACTAATGGTGTCATAAACAAAAAAAAAATGTCATTATTTTTGGAAATCAACTGATTTTTAGAGAGGGAAAGTTATGGTGAAAAAAAATTTCTGAAAATGATAAGGGGGACCCCCCACACAAATCTAAAAATTTCCAAATTTTTCAAAATGTTCATATTGCAATTATTGAAATGTAGAATGACTATGGGTGTCAAAACATAAACAAAATGTCATTATTCTTTGGAAAATCACTTTGATTTTTAGGAAAGTTATGGTGAAAACAAAAATTTCGAAAAATGATAAGGGGGGACCCTTACACAAAATTCCAAAAATTTCCAAAATTTTTCAAAATGTTCATATTGCAATTATTGAAACGTAGAATGACTATGGTTGTCAAAACATAAACAAAAATGTCATTATTTTTGGAAATCACTTGATTTTTAGGAAAGTTATGGTGAAAAACAATTCTTGAAAAATGATAAGGGGGGGGACCCCTTACAAAATTCTAAAAATTTCCAAATTTTCAAAATGTTCATATTGCAATTATTGAAATGTAGAATGACTATGGGTGTCAAAACATAAACAAAATGTCATTATTTTTGGAAATCACTTGATTTTTAGGAAAGTTATGGTGAAAAAAAAATGTCTGATAAATGATAAGGGGGGACCCTTACACAAATTCTAAAAATTTCCAAATTTTCAAAATGTTCATATTGCAATTATTGAAATGTAGAATGACTATGGGTGTCAAAAACACAAACTAAAATGTCATTGTTTTGGAAACCACTTGATTTTTAGAAAGTTATGGTAAAAAAAATGTCCTGAAAAATGATAAGGGGGACCCTTACACAGGGAATTCAAAAAATTTCCAAATTTCCAAAATGTTCATATTGCAATTATTGAAATGTAGAATGACTATGGGTGTCAAAACATAAACAAAATGTCATTATTTTTGGAAATCACTTGATTTTTAGGAAAGTTATGGTGAAAAACAAATTTCTGAAAAATGATAAGGGGGAACCCTTACACAAATTCTAAAAATTTCCAAATTTTCAAAATGTTCATATTGCAATTATTGAAATGTAGAATGACTATGGGTGTCAAAACATAAACAAAATGTCATTATTTTTGGAAATCACTTGATTTTTAGGAAAGTTATGGTAAAAAAAAAATTTCTGAAAAATGATAAGGGGGGCCTTACACAAATTTAAAAATTTCCAAATTTTCAAAAATGTTCATATTTGCAATTATTGAAATGTAGAATGACTATGGGTGTCAAAACATAAACAAAATGTCATTATTTTTGGAAATCATTTGAATTTTTAGGGAAAGTTATGGTGAAAAAAAATTTCTGAAAATGATAAGGGGGGACCCTTACACAAATTCTAAAAATTTCCAAATTTTCAAAATGTTCATATTCCAATTATTGAAATGTAGAATGACTATGGGTGTCAAAACATAAACAAAATGTCATTATTTTTGGAAATCACTTGATTTTTAGGAAAGTTATGAGTGAAAAAAAAATTTCTGAAAAATGATAAGGGGGGACCCTTACACAAATTCTAAAAATTTCCAAATTTTCAAAATGTTCATATTGCAATTATTGAAATGTAGAATGACTATGGGTGTCAAAAACATAAACAAAATGTCATTATTTTTGGAAATCACTTGAATTTTAGGAAAGTTATGGTGAAAAAAAATTTTCTGAAAAATGATAAGGGGGGGCCCTTACACAAATTCTAAAAATTTCCAAATTTTCAAAATGTTCATATTGCAATTATTGAAATGTAGAATGACTATGGGTGTCAAAACATAAACAAAATGTCATTATTTTGGAAATCACTCATGATTTTTGGAAACGTTTTATTGGTGAAAAAAAAATTTCTGAAAAATGATAAGGGGGGACCCTTACACAAATTCTAAAAATTTCCAAATTTTCAAAATGTTCATATTGCAATTATTGAAATGTAGAATGACTATGGGTGTCAAAACATAAACAAAATGTCATTATTTTTGGAAATCACTTGATTTTTTAGGAAAGTTATGGGTGAAAAAAAATTTCTGAAAAAATGATAAGGGGGGCCCTTACACAAATTCTAAAAATTTCCAAATTTTCAAAATGTTCATATTGCAATTATTGAAATGTAGAATGACTATGGGTGTCAAAACATAAACAAAATGTCATTATTTTTGGAAATCACTTGATTTTTAGGAAAGTTATGGTGAAAAAAAATTTTCTGAAAAATGATAAGGGGGGACCCTTACACAAATTCTAAAAATTTCCAAATTTTCAAAATGTTCATATTGCAATTATTGAAATGTAGAATGACTATGGGTGTCAAAACATAAACAAAATGTCATTATTTTTGAAACTGATTTTAAATTATTTTTTGAAATCACTTGATTTTTAGGAAAGTTATGGTGAAAAAAAATTTCTGAAAAATGATAAGGGGGGACCCTTACACAAATTCTAAAAATTTCCAAATTTTCAAAATGTTCATATTGCAATTATTGAAATGTAGAATGACTATGGGTGTCAAAACATAAACAAAATGTCATTATTTTTGGAAATCACTTGATTTTTAAGAAAGTTATGGTGAAAAAAAATTTTCTGAAAAATGATAAGGGGGGACCCTTACACAAATTCTAAAAATTTCCAAATTTTCAAAATGTTCATATTGCAATTATTGAAATGTAGAATGACTATGGGTGTCAAAACATAAACAAAATGTCATTATTTTTGGAAATCACTTGATTTTTAAGAAAGTTATGGTGAAAAAAAAATGTCTGAAAAATGATAAGGGGGACCCTTACACAAATTCTAAAAATTTCCAAATTTTCAAAATGTTCATATTGCAATTATTGAAATGTAGAATGACTATGGGTGTCAAAACATAAACAAAATGTCATTATTTTTGGAAATCACTTGATTTTTAGGAAAGTTATGGTGAAAAAAAATTTCTGAAAAATGATAAGGGGGGACCCTTACACAAATTCTAAAAATTTCCAAATTTTCAAAATGTTCATATTGCAATTATTGAAATGTAGAATGACTATGGGTGTCAAAACATAAACAAAATGTCATTATTTTTGGAAATCACTTGATTTTTAGGAAAGTTATGGTGAAAAAAAATTTCTGAAAAATGATAAGGGGGACCCTTACACAAATTCTAAAAATTTCCAAATTTTCAAAATGTTCATATTGCAATTATTGAAATGTAGAATGACTATGGGTGTCAAAACATAAACAAAATGTCATTATTTTTGGAAATCACTTGATTTTTAGGAAAGTTATGGTGAAAAAAAAATGTCTGAAAAATGATAAGGGGGACCCTTACACAAATTCTAAAAATTTCCAAATTTTCAAAATGTTCATATTGCAATTATTGAAATGTAGAATGACTATGGGTGTCAAAACATAAACAAAATGTCATTATTTTTGGAAATCACTTGATTTTTAGGAAAGTTATGGTGAAAAAAAAATTTCTGAAAAATGATAAGGGGGGACCCTTACACAAATTCCTAAAAATTTCCAAATTTTCAAAATGTTCATATTGCAATTATTGAAATGTAGAATGACTATGGGTGTCAAAACATAAACAAAATGTCATTATTTTTGGAAATCACTTGATTTTTAGGAAAGTTATGGTGAAAAAAAATTTCTGAAAAATGATAAGGGGGGACCCTTACACAAATTCTAAAAATTTCCAAATTTTCAAAATGTTCATATTGCAATTATTGAAATGTAGAATGACTATGGGTGTCAAAACATAAACAAAATGTCATTATTTTTGGAAATCACTTGATTTTTAGGAAAGTTATGGTGAAAAAATTTCTGAAAAAATGATAAGGGGGACCCTTACACAAATTCTAAAAATTTCCAAATTTTCAAAATGTTCATATTGCAATTATTGAAATGTAGAATGACTATGGGTGTCAAAAAATAAACAAAATGTCATTATTTTTGGAAATCACTTGATTTTTAGGAAAGTTATGGTGAAAAAAAATGTCTGAAAAATGATAAGGGGAGACCCTTACACAAATTCTAAAAATTTCCAAATTTTCAAAATGTTCATATTGCAATTATTGAAATGTAGAATGACTATGGGTGTCAAAACATAAACAAAATGTCATTATTTTTGGAAATCACTTGATTTTTAGGAAAGTTATGGTGAAAAAAAATTTCTGAAAAATGATAAGGGGGGACCCTTACACAAATTCTAAAAATTTCCAAATTTTCAAAATGTTCATATGCCAATTATTGAAATGTAGAATGACTATGGGTATCAAAACATAAACAAAATGTCATTATTTTTGGAAATCACTTGATTTTTAGGAAAGTTATGGTGAAAAAAAATTTCTGAAAAATGATAAGGGGGACCCTTACACAAATTCTAAAAATTTCCAAATTTTCAAAATGTTCATATTGCAATTATTGAAATGTAGAATGACTATGGGTGTCAAAACATAAACAAAATGTCATTATTTTTGGAAATCACTTGAATTTTTAGGAAAGTTATGGTGAAAAAAAAAATTTCTGAAAAATGATAAGGGGGACCCTTACACAAATTCTAAAAAATTTCCAAATTTTCAAAATGTTCATATTGCAATTATTGAAATGTAGAATGACTATGGGTGTCAAAACATAAACAAAATGTCATTATTTTTGGAAATCGCTTGATTTTTAGGAAAGTTATGGTGAAAAAAAATTTCTGAAAAATGATAAGGGGGACCCTTACACAAATTCTAAAAATTTCCAAATTTTCAAAATGTTCATATTGCAATTATTGAAATGTAGAATGACTATGGGTGTCAAAACATAAACAAAATGTCATTATTTTTGGAAATCACTTGATTTTTAGGAAAGTTATGGTGAAAAAAAATTTCTGAAAAATGATAAGGGGGGACCCTTACACAAATTCTAAAATTTCCAAATTTTCAAAATGTTCATATTGCAATTATTGAAATGTAGAATGACTATGGGTGTCAAAACATAAACAAAATGTCATTATTTTTGGAAATCACTTGATTTTTAGGAAAGTTATGGTGAAAAAAAAATTTCTGAAAAATGATAAGGGGGGGACCCTTACACAAAATTCTAAAAATTTCCAAATTTTCAAAATGTTCATATTGCAATTATTGAAATGTAGAATGACTATGGGTGTCAAAACATAAACAAAATGTCATTATTTTTGGAAATCACTTGATTTTTAGGAAAGTTATGGTGAAAAAAAATTTCTGAAAAATGATAAGGGGGACCCTTACACAAATTCTAAAAATTTCCAAATTTTCAAAATGTTCATATTGCAATTATTGAAATGTAGAATGACTATGGGTGTCAAAAACATAAACAAAATGTCATTATTTTTGGAAATCACTTGATTTTTAGGAAAGTTATGGTGAAAAAAAATTTCTGAAAAATGATAAGGGGGGACCCTTACACAAATTCTAAAAATTTCCAAATTTTCAAAATGTTCATATTGCAATTATTGAAATGTAGAATGACTATGGGTGTCAAAACATAAACAAAATGTCATTATTTTTGGAAATCACTTGATTTTTAGGAAAGTTATGGTGAAAAAAAAAAAATTTCTGAAAAATGATAAGGGGGGACCCTTACACAAATTCTAAAAATTTCCAAATTTTCAAAATGTTCATATTGCAATTATTGAAATGTAGAATGACTATGGGTATCAAAACATAAACAAAATGTCATTATTTTTGGAAATCACTTGATTTTTAGGAAAGTTATGGTGAAAAAAAAAATTTCTGAAAAATGATAAGGGGGGACCCTTACACAAATTCTAAAAATTTCCAAATTTTCAAAATGTTCATATTGCAATTATTGAAATGTAGAATGACTATGGGTGTCAAAACATAAACAAAATGTCATTATTTTTGGAAATCACTTGATTTTTAGGAAAGTTATGGTGAAAAAAATTTCTGAAAAATGATAAGGGGGGACCCTTACACAAATTCTAAAAATTTCCAAATTTTCAAAATGTTCATATTGCAATTATTGAAATGTAGAATGACTATGGGTGTCAAAACATAAACAAAATGTCATTATTTTTGGAAATCACTTGATTTTTAGGAAAGTTATGGTGAAAAAAAATTTCTGAAAAATGATAAGGGGGGACCCTTACACAAATTCTAAAAATTTCCAAATTTTCAAAATGTTCATATTGCAATTATTGAAATGTAGAATGACTATGGGTGTCAAAACATAAACAAAATGTCATTATTTTTGAAAATCACTTGATTTTTAGGAAAGTTATGGTGAAAAAAATTTTCTGAAAAATGATAAGGGGGGACCCTTACACAAATTCTAAAAATTTCCAAATTTTCAAAATGTTCATATTGCAATTATTGAAATGTAGAATGACTATGGGTGTCAAAACATAAACAAAATGTCATTATTTTTGAAAATCACTTGATTTTTAGGAAAGTTATGGTGAAAAAAAATTTTCTGAAAAATGATAAGGGGGAACCCTTACACAAATTCTAAAAATTTCCAAATTTTCAAAATGTTCATATTGCAATTATTGAAATGTAGAATGACTATGGGTGTCAAAACATAAACAAAATGTCATTATTTTTGGAAATCACTTGATTTTTAGGAAAGTTATGGTGAAAAAAATTTCTGAAAAATGATAAGGGGGGACCCTTACACAAATTCTAAAAATTTCCAAATTTTCAAAATGTTCATATTGCAATTATTGAAATGTAGAATGACTATGGGTGTCAAAACATAAACAAAATGTCATTATTTTTGGAAATCACTTGATTTTTAGGAAAGTTATGGTGAAAAAAAAAAATTCTGAAAAATGATAAGGGGGGACCCTTACACAAATTCCAAAAATTTCCAAATTTTCAAAATGTTCATATTGCAATTATTGAAATGTAGAATGACTATGGGTGTCAAAACATAAACAAAATGTCATTATTTTTGGAAATCACTTGATTTTTAGGAAAGTTATGGTGAAAAAAAAATTTCTGAAAAATGATAAGGGGGGGACCCTTACACAAATTCTAAAAATTTCCAAATTTTCAAAATGTTCATATGGCAATTATTGAAATGTAGAATGACTATGGGTGTCAAAACATAAACAAAATGTCATTATTTTTGGAAATCACTTGATTTTTAGGAAAGTTATGGTGAAAAAAAAATTTCTGAAAAATGATAAGGGGGGACCCTTACACAAATTCTAAAAATTTCCAAATTTTCAAAATGTTCATATTGCAATTATTGAAATGTAGAATGACTATGGGTGTCAAAACATAAACAAAATGTCATTATTTTTGGAAATCACTTGATTTTTAGGAAAGTTATGGTGAAAAAAAATTTCTGAAAAATGATAAGGGGGGGACCCTTACACAAATTCTAAAAATTTCCAAATTTTCAAAATGTTCATATTGCAATTATTGAAATGTAGAATGACTATGGGTGTCAAAACATAAACAAAATGTCATTATTTTTGGAAATCACTTGATTTTTAGGAAAGTTATGGTGAAAAAAAATTTCTGAAAAATGATAAGGGGGACCCTTACACAAATTCTAAAAATTTCCAAATTTTCAAAATGTTCATATTGCAATTATTGAAATGTAGAATGACTATGGGTGTCAAAACATAAACAAAATGTCATTATTTTTGGAAATCACTTGATTTTTAGGAAAGTTATGGTGAAAAAAAATTCTGAAAAATGATAAGGGGGGACCCTTACACAAATTCTAAAAATTTCCAAATTTTCAAAATGTTCATATTGCAATTATTGAAATGTAGAATGACTATGGGTGTCAAAACATAAACAAAATGTCATTATTTTTGGAAATCACTTGATTTTTAGGAAAGTTATGGTGAAAAAAAATTTCTGAAAAATGATAAGGGGGACCCTTACACAAATTCTAAAAATTTCCAAATTTTCAAAATGTTCATATTGCAATTATTGAAATGTAGAATGACTATGGGTGTCAAAACATAAACAAAATGTCATTATTTTTGGAAATCACTTGATTTTTAGGAAAGTTATGGTGAAAAAAAATTTCTGAAAAATGATAAGGGGGGACCCTTACACAAATTCTAAAAATTTCCAAATTTTCAAAATGTTCATATTGTTCAATTATTGAAATGTAGAATGACTATGGGTGTCAAAACATAAACAAAATGTCATTATTTTTGGAAATCACTTGATTTTTAGGAAAGTTATGGTGAAAAAAAAAATTTCTGAAAAATGATAAGGGGGACCCTTACACAAATTTTAAAAATTTCCAAATTTTCAAAATGTTCATATTGCAATTATTGAAATGTAGAATGACTATGGGTGTCAAAACATAAACAAAATGTCATTATTTTTGGAAATCACTTGATTTTTAGGAAAGTTATGGTGAAAAAAAAATTTCTGAAAAATGATAAGGGGGACCCTTACACAAATTCTAAAAATTTCCAAATTTTCAAAATGTTCATATTGCAATTATTGAAATGTAGAATGACTATGGGTGTCAAAACATAAACAAAATGTCATTATTTTTGGAAATCACTTGATTTTTAGGAAAGTTATGGTGAAAAAAAAATTCCTGAAAAATGATAAGGGGGGACCCTTACACAAATTCTAAAAATTTCCAAATTTTCAAAATGTTCATATTGCAATTATTGAAATGTAGAATGACTATGGGTGTCAAAACATAAACAAAATGCATTATTTTGAAAATTTAAAGTTATGGTTAAAAGAAAATGATAAGGGGGACCCTTACACAAATTCTAAAAATTTCAAAATGTTCATATTGCAATTATTGAAATGTAGAATGACTATGGGTGTCAAAACATAAACAAAATGTCATTATTTTTGGAAATCACTTGATTTTTAGGAAAGTTATGGTGAAAAAAAAATTTCTGAAAAATGATAAGGGGGGACCCTTACACAAATTCTAAAAATTTCCAAATTTTCAAAATGTTCATATTGCAATTATTGAAATGTAGAATGACTATGGGTGTCAAAACATAAACAAAATGTCATTATTTTTGGAAATCACTTGATTTTTAGGAAAGTTATGGTGAAAAAAAATTTCTGAAAAATGATAAGGGGGACCCTTACACAAATTCTAAAAATTTCCAAATTTTCAAAATGTTCATATTGCAATTATTGAAATGTAGAATGACTATGGGTGTCAAAACATAAACAAAATGTCATTATTTTTGGAAATCACTTGATTTTTAGGAAAGTTATGGTGTAAAAAAAATTTCTGAAAAATGATAAGGGGGGACCCTTACACAAATTCTAAAAATATCCAAATTTTCAAAATGTTCATATTGCAATTATTGAAATGTAGAATGCTATGGGTGTCAAAACATAAACAAAATGTCATTATTTTTGGAAATCACTTGATTTTTAGGAAAGTTATGGTGAAAAAAAATTTCTGAAAAATGATAAGGGGGGACCCTTACACAAATTCTAAAATTTCCAAATTTTCAAAATGTTCATATTGCAATTATTGAAATGTAGAATGACTATGGGTGTCAAAACATAAACAAAATGTCATTATTTTTGGAAATCACTTGATTTTTAGGAAAGTTATGGTGAAAAAAAATTTCTGAAAAATGATAAGGGGGGACCCTTACACAAATTCTAAAAATTTCCAAATTTTCAAAATGTTCATATTGCAATTATTGAAATGTAGAATGACTATGGGTGTCAAAACATAAACAAAATGTCATTATTTTTGGAAATCACTTGAATTTTTAGGAAAGTTATGGTGAAAAAAAATTTCTGAAAAATGATAAGGGGGACCCTTACACAAATTCTAACAAATTTCCAAATTTTCAAAATGTTCATATTGCAATTATTGAAATGTAGAATGACTATGGGTGTCAAAACATAAACAAAATGTCATTATTTTTTGGAAATCACTTGAATTTTTAGGAAAGTTATGGTGAAAAAAAATTTCTGAAAAATGATAAGGGGGGACCCTTACACAAATTCTAAAAATTTCCAAATTTTCAAAATGTTCATATTGCAATTATTGAAATGTAGAATGACTATGGGTGTCAAAACATAAACAAAATGTCATTATTTTTGGAAATCACTTGATTTTTAGGAAAGTTATGGTGAAAAAAAAATTTCTGAAAAATGATAAGGGGGGCCCCTTACACAAATTCTAAAAATTTCCAAATTTTCAAAATGTTCATATTGCAATTATTGAAATGTAGAATGACTATGGGTGTCAAAACATAAACAAAATGTCATTATTTTTGGAAATCACTTGATTTTTAGGAAAGTTATGGTGAAAAAAAATTTCTGAAAAATGATAAGGGGGGACCCTTACACAAATTCTAAAAATTTCCAAATTTTCAAAATGTTCATATTGCAATTATTGAAATGTAGAATGACTATGGGTGTCAAAACATAAACAAAATGTCATTATTTTTGGAAATCACTTGATTTTTAGGAAAGTTATGGTGAAAAAAAATTTCTGAAAAATGATAAGGGGGGACCCTTACACAAATTCTAAAAATTTCCAAATTTTCAAAATGTTCATATTGCAATTATTGAAATGTAGAATGACTATGGGTGTCAAAACATAAACAAAATGTCATTATTTTTGGAAATCGCTTGATTTTTAGGAAAGTTATGGTGAAAAAAAATTTCTGAAAAATGATAAGGGGGGACCCTTACACAAATTCTAAAAATTTCCAAATTTTCAAAATGTTCATATTGCAATTATTGAAATGTAGAATGACTATGGGTGTCAAAACATAAACAAAATGTCATTATTTTTGGAAATCACTTGATTTTTAGGAAAGTTATGGTGAAAAAAAAATTTCTGAAAAATGATAAGGGGGGACCCTTACACAAATTCTAAAAATTTCCAAATTTTCAAAATGTTCATATTGCAATTATTGAAATGTAGAATGACTATGGGTGTCAAAACATAAACAAAATGTCATTATTTTTGGAAATCACTTGATTTTTAGGAAAGTTATGGTGAAAAAAAATTTCTGAAAAATGATAAGGGGGGACCCTTACACAAATTCTAAAAATTTCCAAATTTTCAAAATGTTCATATTGCAATTATTGAAATGTAGAATGACTATGGGTGTCAAAACATAAACAAAATGTCATTATTTTTGGAAATCGCTTGATTTTTAGGAAAGTTATGGTGAAAAAAAAATTTCTGAAAAATGATAAGGGGGACCCTTACACAAATTCTAAAAATTTCCAAATTTTCAAAATGTTCATATTGCAATTATTGAAATGTAGAATGACTATGGGTGTCAAAACATAAACAAAATGTCATTATTTTTGGAAATCACTTGATTTTTAGGAAAGTTATGGTGAAAAAAAAATTTCTGAAAAATGATAAGGGGGACCCTTACACAAATTCTAAAAATTTCCAAATTTTCAAAATGTTCATATTGCAATTATTGAAATGTAGAATGACTATGGGTGTCAAAACATAAACAAAATGTCATTATTTTTGGAAATCACTTGAATTTTAGGAAAGTTATGGTGAAAAAAAATTTCTGAAAAATGATAAGGGGGGGACCCTTACACAAATTCTAAAAATTTCCAAATTTTCAAAATGTTCATATTGCAATTATTGAAATGTAGAATGACTATGGGTGTCAAAACATAAACAAAATGTCATTATTTTTGGAAATCACTTGATTTTTAGGAAAGTTATGGTGAAAAAAAGTTTCTGAAAAATGATAAGGGGGGGACCCTTACACAAATTCCAAAAATTTCCAAATTTTCAAAATGTTCATATGGCAATTATTGAAATGTAGAATGACTATGGGTGTCAAAACATAAACAAAATGTCATTATTTTTGGAAATCACTTGATTTTTAGGAAAGTTATGGTGAAAAAAAAAATTTCTGAAAAATGATAAGGGGGGACCCTTACACAAATTCTAAAAATTTCCAAATTTTCAAAATGTTCATATTGCAATTATTGAAATGTAGAATGACTATGGGTGTCAAAACATAAACAAAATGTCATTATTTTTGGAAATCACTTGATTTTTAGGAAAGTTATGGTGAAAAAAAAATTTCTGAAAAATGATAAGGGGGGACCCTTACACAAATTCTAAAAATTTCCAAATTTTCAAAATGTTCATATTGCAATTATTGAAATGTAGAATGACTATGGGTGTCAAAACATAAACAAAATGTCATTATTTTTGGAAATCACTTGAATTTTTAGGAAAGTTATGGTGAAAAAAAAATTTCTGAAAAATGATAAGGGGGGACCCTTACACAAATTCTAAAAATTTCCAAATTTTCAAAATGTTCATATTGCAATTATTGAAATGTAGAATGACTATGGGTGTCAAAACATAAACAAAATGTCATTATTTTTGGAAATCACTTGATTTTTAGGAAAGTTATGGTGAAAAAAAATTTCTGAAAAATGATAAGGGGGGACCCTTACACAAATTCTAAAAATTTCCAAATTTTCAAAATGTTCATATTGCAATTATTGAAATGTAGAATGACTATGGGTGTCAAAACATAAACAAAATGTCATTATTTTTGGAAATCACTTGAATTTTAGGAAAGTTATGGTGAAAAAAAATTTCTGAAAAATGATAAGGGGGACCCTTACACAAATTCTAAAAATTTCCAAATTTTCAAAATGTTCATATTGCAATTATTGAAATGTAGAATGACTATGGGTGTCAAAACATAAACAAAATGTCATTATTTTTGGAAATCACTTGAATTTTAGGAAAGTTATGGTGAAAAAAAAATTTCTGAAAAAATGATAAGGGGGGAGCCCTTACACAAATTTTCAAAAATTTCCAAATTTTCAAAATGTTCATATCAATTATTGAAAATGTAGAGCTATGCAAAACAAAAATGTCATTATTTTTGAAATCACTTGATTTTTAGAAAGTTATGGTGAAAAAAAATTTCTGAAAAATAAAAGGGGGCCCTTACACAAATTCTAAAATTTCCAAATTTTCAAAATGTTCATATTGCAATTATTGAAATGTAGAATGACTATGGGTGTCAAAACATAAACAAAATGTCATTATTTTGGAAATCACTTGATTTTTAGGAAAGTTATGGTGAAAAAAAAATTTCTGAAAAATGATAAGGGGGGGACCCTTACACAAATTCTAAAAATTTCCAAATTTTCAAAATGTTCATATTGCAATTATTGAAATGTAGAATGACTATGGGTGTCAAAACATAAACAAAATGTCATTATTTTTGGAAATCACTTGATTTTTAGGAAAGTTATGGTGAAAAAAAAATTCTGAAAAATGATAAGGGGGGACCCTTACACAAATTCCAAAAATTTCCAAATTTTCAAAATGTTCATATTGCAATTATTGAAATGTAGAATGACTATGGGTGTCAAAACATAAACAAAATGTCATTATTTTTGGAAATCACTTGAATTTTAGGAAAGTTATGGGAAAAAAAAAATGTCTTTCTGAAAGAATGATAAGGGGGACCCTTACACAAATTCTAAAAATTTCCAAATTTTCAAAATGTTCATATTGCAATTATTGAAATGTAGAATGACTATGGGTGTCAAAACATAAACAAAATGTCATTATTTTTGGAAATCACTTGATTTTAGGAAAGTTATGGTGAAAAAAAATTTCTGAAAAATGATAAGGGGGGGACCCTTACACAAATTCTAAAAATTTCCAAATTTTCAAAATGTTCATATTGCAATTATTGAAATGTAGAATGACTATGGGTGTCAAAACATAAACAAAATGTCATTATTTTTGGAAATCACTTGAATTTTTAGGAAAGTTATGGTGAAAAAAAAAATTTCTGAAAAATGATAAGGGGGGGACCCTTACACAAATTCTAAAAATTTCCAAATTTTCAAAATGTTCATATTGCAATTATTGAAATGTAGAATGACTATGGGTGTCAAAACAT
Source organism: Zaprionus inermis (assembly GCA_018151445.1). Classification (NCBI taxonomy): domain Eukaryota; kingdom Metazoa; phylum Arthropoda; class Insecta; order Diptera; family Drosophilidae; genus Zaprionus; species Zaprionus inermis. The sequence goes on along the minus strand of JAECXD010000741.1, from coordinate 12,735 downwards.
AAACAAAATGTCATTATTTTTGGAAATCACTTGATTTTTAAGGAAAGTTATGGTGAAAAAAAAAATTTCTGAAAAATGATAAGGGGGGACCCTTACACAAATTCTAAAAATTTCCAAATTTTCAAAATGTTCATATTGCAATTATTGAAATGTAGAATGACTATGGGTGTCAAAACATAAACAAAATGTCATTATTTTTTGGAAATCACTTGATTTTTAGGAAAGTTATGGTGAAAAAAAATTTCTGAAAAATGATAAGGGGGGACCCTTACACAAATTCTAAAAATTTCCAAATTTTCAAAATGTTCATATTGCAATTATTGAAATGTAGAATGACTATGGGTGTCAAAACATAAACAAAATGTCATTATTTTTGGAAATCACTTGATTTTTAGGAAAGTTATGGTGAAAAAAAATTTCTGAAAAATGATAAGGGGGGACCCTTACACAAATTCTAAAAATTTCCAAATTTTCAAAATGTTCATATTGCAATTATTGAAATGTAGAATGACTATGGGTGTCAAAACATAAACAAAATGTCATTATTTTTGGAAATCGCTTGATTTTTAGGAAAGTTATGGTGAAAAAAAAATTTCTGAAAAATGATAAGGGGGGACCCTTACACAAATTCTAAAAATTTCCAAATTTTCAAAATGTTCATATGGCAATTATTGAAATGTAGAATGACTATGGGTGTCAAAACATAAACAAAATGTCATTATTTTTGGAAATCACTTGATTTTTAGGAAAGTTATGGTGAAAAAAAAAATTTCTGAAAAATGATAAGGGGGGACCCTTACACAAATTCTAAAAATTTCCAAATTTTCAAAATGTTCATATTGCAATTATTGAAATGTAGAATGACTATGGGTGTCAAAACATAAACAAAATGTCATTATTTTTGGAAATCACTTGATTTTTAGGAAAGTTATGGTGAAAAAAAAAGTTCTGAAAAATGATAAGGGGGGACCCTTACACAAATTCTAAAAATTTCCAAATTTTCAAAATGTTCATATTGCAATTATTGAAATGTAGAATGACTATGGGTGTCAAAACATAAACAAAATGTCATTATTTTTGGAAATCACTTGAATTTTAGGAAAGTTATGGTGAAAAAAAAATGTCTGAAAAATGATAAGGGGGGACCCTTACACAAATTCTAAAAATTTCCAAATTTTCAAAATGTTCATATTGCAATTATTGAAATGTAGAATGACTATGGGTGTCAAAACATAAACAAAATGTCATTATTTTTGGAAATCACTTGATTTTTAGGAAAGTTATGGTGAAAAAAAATTTCTGAAAAATGATAAGGGGGGACCCTTACACAAATTCTAAAAATTTCCAAATTTTCAAAATGTTCATATTGCAATTATTGAAATGTAGAATGACTATGGGTGTCAAAACATAAACAAAATGTCATTATTTTTGGAAATCACTTGATTTTTAGGAAAGTTATGGTGAAAAAAAAATTTCTGAAAAATGATAAGGGGGGACCCTTACACAAATTCTAAAAATTTCCAAATTTTCAAAATGTTCATATGCCAATTATTGAAATGTAGAATGACTATGGGTGTCAAAACATAAACAAAATGTCATTATTTTTGGAAATCACTTGATTTTTAGGAAAGTTATGGTGAAAAAAAAATTTCTGAAAAATGATAAGGGGGGACCCTTACACAAATTCCAAAAATTTCCAAATTTTCAAAATGTTCATATTGCAATTATTGAAATGTAGAATGACTATGGGTGTCAAAACATAAACAAAATGTCATTATTTTTGGAAATCACTTGATTTTTAGGAAAGTTATGGTGAAAAAAAAATTTCTGAAAAATGATAAGGGGGGGACCCTTACACAAATTCTAAAAATTTCCAAATTTTCAAAATGTTCATATTGCAATTATTGAAATGTAGAATGACTATGGGTGTCAAAACATAAACAAAATGTCATTATTTTTGGAAATCACTTGATTTTTAGGAAAGTTATGGTGAAAAAAAATGTCTGAAAAATTAAGGGGGGGACCCTTACACAAATTCTAACATTTCCAAATTTTCAAAATGTTCATATGGCAAATTATTAAAATGTAAGAATGACTATGGGTGTCAAAACATAAACAAAATGTCATTATTTTTGGAAATCACTTAATTTTAGAAAAGTTATGGTGAAAAAAATTTCTGAAAAATGATAAAGGGGGACCCTTACACAAATTCTAAAAATTTCCAAATTTTCAAAATGTTCATATTGCAATTATTGAAATGTAGAATGACTATGGGTGTCAAAACATAAACAAAATGTCATTATTTTTGGAAATCACTTGATTTTAAGTTAAGGTGAGTGGTAAAAAAAAATTTCTGAAAAATGATAAGGGGGACCCTTACACAAATTCTAAAAATTTCCAAATTTTCAAAATGTTCATATTGCAATTATTGAAATGTAGAATGACTATGGGTGTCAAAACATAAACAAAATGTCATTATTTTTGGAAATCACTTGATTTTTAGGAAAGTTATGGTGAAAAAAAAAATTCTGAAAAATGATAAGGGGGGGACCCTTACACAAATTCTAAAAATTTCCAAATTTTCAAAATGTTCATATTGCAATTATTGAAATGTAGAATGGCCTAAGGGTGTCAAAACATAAACAAAATGTCATTATTTTTGGAAATCACTTGAAGTTTAGGAGGGTTATGGTGAAAAAAAATTTCTGAAAAATGATAAGGGGGGACCCTTACACAAATTCTAAAAATTTCCAAATTTTCAAAATGTTCATATTGCAATTATTGAAATGTAGAATGACTATGGGTGTCAAAACATAAACAAAATGTCATTATTTTTGGAAATCACTTGATTTTTAGGAAAGTTATGGTGAAAAAAAAATTTCTGAAAAATGATAAGGGGGGGACCCTTACACAAATTCTAAAAATTTCCAAATTTTCAAAATGTTCATATTGCAATTATTGAAATGTAGAATGACTATGGGTGTCAAAACATAAACAAAATGTCATTATTTTTGGAAATCACTTGATTTTTAGGAAAGTTATGGTGAAAAAAAAATTTCTGAAAAATGATAAGGGGGGACCCTTACACAAATTCTAAAAATTTCCAAATTTTCAAAATGTTCATATTGCAATTATTGAAATGTAGAATGACTATGGGGTGTCAAAACATAAACAAAATGTCATTATTTTTGGAAATCACTTGATTTTTAGGAAAGTTATAGGTGAAAAAAAATGTCTGAAAAATGATAAGGGGGGGGGATCCTTACACAAATTCTAAAAATTTCAAAATTTTCAAAATGTTCATATTGCAATTATTGAAATGTAGAATGACTATGGGTGTCAAAACATAAACAAAATGTCATTATTTTTGGAAATCACTTGATTTTTAGGAAAGTTATGGTGAAAAAAAAATTTCTGAAAAATGATAAGGGGGGACCCTTACACAAATTCTAAAAATTTCCAAATTTTCAAAATGTTCATATTGCAATTATTGAAATGTAGAATGACTATGGGTGTCAAAACATAAACAAAATGTCATTATTTTTGGAAATCACTTGATTTTTAGGAAAGTTATGGTGAAAAAAAATTTCTGAAAAATGATAAGGGGGGACCCTTACACAAATTCTAAAAATTTCCAAATTTTCAAAATGTTCATATTGCAATTATTGAAATGTAGAATGACTATGGGTGTCAAAACATAAACAAAATGTCATTATTTTTGGAAATCACTTGATTTTTAGGAAAGTTATGGTGAAAAAAAATTTTCTGAAAAATGATAAGGGGGGACCCTTACACAAATTCTAAAAATTTCCAAATTTTCAAAATGTTCATATTGCAATTATTGAAATGTAGAATGACTATGGGTGTCAAAACATAAACAAAATGTCATTATTTTTGGAAATCACTTGATTTTTAGGAAAGTTATGGTGAAAAAAAAATTTCTGAAAAATGATAAGGGGGGGACCCTTACACAAATTCTAAAAATTTCCAAATTTTCAAAATGTTCATATTGCAATTATTGAAATGTAGAATGACTATGGGTGTCAAAACATAAACAAAATGTCATTATTTTTGGAAATCACTTGATTTTTAGGAAAGTTATGGTGAAAAAAAATTTCTGAAAAATGATAAGGGGGGACCCTTACACAAATTCTAAAAATTTCCAAATTTTCAAAATGTTCATATTGCAATTATTGAAATGTAGAATGACTATGGGTGTCAAAACATAAACAAAATGTCATTATTTTTGGAAATCACTTGAATTTTAAGAAAAATATGGTGAAAAAAAAATGTCTGAAAAATGATAAGGGGGGACCCTTACACAAATTCTAAAAATATCAAAATTTTCAAAATGTTCATATTGCAATTATTGAAATGTAGAATGACTATGGGTGTCAAAACATAAACAAAATGTCATTATTTTTGGAAATCACTTGATTTTTAGGAAAGTTATGGTGAAAAAAAAATGTCTGAAAAATGATAAGGGGGGACCCTTACACAAATTCTAAAAATTTCCAAATTTTCAAAATGTTCATATTGCAATTATTGAAATGTAGAATGACTATGGGTGTCAAAACATAAACAAAATGTCATTATTTTTGGAAATCACTTGATTGTTAGGAAAGTTATGGTGAAAAAAAAATTTCTGAAAAATGATAAGGGGGGACCCTTACACAAATTCTAAAAATTTCCAAATTTTCAAAATGTTCATATTGCAATTATTGAAATGTAGAATGACTATGGGTGTCAAAACATAAACAAAATGTCATTATTTTTGGAAATCACTTGATTTTTAGGAAAGTTATGGTGAAAAAAAATTTCTGAAAAATGATAAGGGGGGACCCTTACACAAATTCTAAAAATTTCCAAATTTTCAAAATGTTCATATTGCCAATTATTGAAATGTAGAATGACTATGGGTATCAAAACATAAACAAAATGTCATTATTTTTGGAAATCACTTGATTTTTAGGAAAGTTATGGTGAAAAAAAAATGTCTGAAAAATGATAAGGGGGACCCTTACACAAATTCTAAAAATTTCCAAATTTTCAAAATGTTCATATTGCAATTATTGAAATGTAGAATGACTATGGGTGTCAAAACATAAACAAAATGTCTATTTTTGAAATCACTTGATTCAAGAAAAAAAAAAAAAAAAGGGGCCCTTAAAATAATTCTACTTTAATGCGTAATACCATGGATTCATAACATAAACAAAATGTCATTATTTTGGAAATCACTTTGATTTTAGGAAAGTTATGGTGAAAAAAATTTCTGAAAAATGATAAGTTGACCCATTCACAAATTCGTTTAATTTCAAATTTTCAAAATTTTATATTGCAATTACTAAATGTAGAATGACTATGGGTGTCAAAACATAAACAAAATGTCATTATTTTTGGAAATCACTTGATTTTTAGGAAAGTTATGGTGAAAAAAAAATTTCTGAAAAATGATAAGGGGGGACCCTTACACAAATTCTAAAAATTTCCAAATTTTCAAAATGTTCATATTGCAATTATTGAAATGTAGAATGACTATGGGTGTCAAAACATAAACAAAATGTCATTATTTTTGGAAATCACTTGATTTTTAGGAAAGTTATGGTGAAAAAAATTTTTGTCTGAAAAATGATAAGGGGGGGCCCCTTACACAAATTCTAAAAATAAATCAAATTTTCAAAATGTTCATATTGCAATTATTGAAATGTAGAATGACTATGGGTGTCAAAACATAAACAAAATGTCATTATTTTTGGAAATCACTTGATTTTAGGAAAGTTATGGTGAAAAAAAATGTCTGAAAAATGATAAGGGGGGACCCTTACACAAATTCTAAAAATTTCCAAATTTTCAAAATGTTCATATTGCAATTATTGAAATGTAGAATGACTATGGGTGTCAAAACATAAACAAAATGTCATTATTTTTGGAAATCACTTGATTTTTAGGAAAGTTATGGTGAAAAAAAAAATTTCTGAAAAATGATAAGGGGGGGACCCTTACACAAATTCTAAAAATTTCCAAATTTTCAAAATGTTCATATTGCAATTATTGAAATGTAGAATGACTATGGGTGTCAAAACATAAACAAAATGTCATTATTTTTGGAAATCACTTGATTTTTAGGAAAGTTATGGTGAAAAAAAAATTTCTGAAAAATGATAAGGGGGGGACCCTTACACAAATTCTAAAAATTTCCAAATTTTCAAAATGTTCATATTGCAATTATTGAAATGTAGAATGACTATGGGTGTCAAAACATAAACAAAATGTCATTATTTTTGGAAATCACTTGATTTTTAGGAAAGTTATGGTGAAAAAAAATTTCTGAAAAATGATAAGAGGGGGGACCCTTACACAAATTCTAAAAATTTCCAAATTTTCAAAATGTTCATATTGCAATTATTGAAATGTAGAATGACTATGGGTGTCAAAACATAAACAAAATGTCATTATTTTTGGAAATCACTTGAATTTTAGGAAAGTTATGGTGAAAAAAAAATGTCTGAAAAATGATAAGGGGGGACCCTTACACAAATTCTAAAAATTTCCAAATTTTCAAAATGTTCATATTGCAATTATTGAAATGTAGAATGACTATGGGTGTCAAAACATAAACAAAATGTCATTATTTTTGGAAATCACTTGAATTTTAGGAAAGTTATGGTGAAAAAAAATTTCTGAAAAATGATAAGGGGGGACCCTTACACAAATTCTAAAAATTTCCAAATTTTCAAAATGTTCATATTGCAATTATTGAAATGTAGAATGACTATGGGTGTCAAAACATAAACAAAATGTCATTATTTTTGGAAATCACTTGATTGTTAGGAAAGTTATGGTGAAAAAAAATTTCTGAAAAATGATAAGGGGGGACCCTTACACAAATTCTAAAAATTTCCAAATTTTCAAAATGTTCATATTGCAATTATTGAAATGTAGAATGACTATGGGTGTCAAAACATAAACAAAATGTCATTATTTTTGGAAATCACTTGATTTTTAGGAAAGTTATGGTGAAAAAAAAATTTTCTGAAAAATGATAAGGGGGGACCCTTACACAAATTCTAAAAATTTCCAAATTTTCAAAATGTTCATATTGCAATTATTGAAATGTAGAATGACTATGGGTGTCAAAACATAAACAAAATGTCATTATTTTTGGAAATCACTTGAATTTTTAGGAAAGTTATGGTGAAAAAAAAAATGTCTGAAAAATGATAAGGGGGGGACCCTTACACAAATTCTAAAAATTTCCAAATTTTCAAAATGTTCATATTGCAATTATTGAAATGTAGAATGACTATGGGTGTCAAAACATAAACAAAATGTCATTATTTTTGGAAATCACTTGATTTTTAGGAAAGTTATGGTGAAAAAAAATTTCTGAAAAATGATAAGGGGGGGACCCTTACACAAATTCTAAAAATTTCCAAATTTTCAAAATGTTCATATTGCAATTATTGAAATGTAGAATGACTATGGGTGTCAAAACATAAACAAAATGTCATTATTTTTGGAAATCACTTGATTTTTAGGAAAGTTATGGTGAAAAAAAAATTTCTGAAAAATGATAAGGGGGGGACCCTTACACAAATTCTAAAAATTTCCAAATTTTCAAAATGTTCATATTGCAATTATTGAAATGTAGAATGACTATGGGTGTCAAAACATAAACAAAATGTCATTATTTTTGGAAATCACTTGATTTTTAGGAAAGTTATGGTGAAAAAAAAATTTCTGAAAAATGATAAGGGGGGACCCTTACACAAATTCTAAAAATTTCCAAATTTTCAAAATGTTCATATTGCAATTATTGAAATGTAGAATGACTATGGGTGTCAAAACATAAACAAAATGTCATTATTTTTGGAAATCGCTTGATTTTTAGAAAAGTTATGGTGAAAAAAAAATGTCTGAAAAAAGATAAGGGGGGACCCTTACACAAATTCTAAAAATTTCCAAATTTTCAAAATGTTCATATTGCAATTATTGAAATGTAGAATGACTATGGGTGTCAAAACATAAACAAAATGTCATTATTTTTGGAAATCACTTGATTTTTAGGAAAGTTATGGTGAAAAAAAAATGTCTGAAAAATGATAAGGGGGGACCCTTACACAAATTCTAAAAATTTCCAAATTTTCAAAATGTTCATATTGCAATTATTGAAATGTAGAATGACTATGGGTGTCAAAACATAAACAAAATGTCATTATTTTTGGAAATCGCTTGATTTTTAGAAAAGTTATGGTGAAAAAAAAAATGTCTGAAAAAAGATAAGGGGGGACCCTTACACAAATTCTAAAAATTTCCAAATTTTCAAAATGTTCATATTGCAATTATTGAAATGTAGAATGACTATGGGTGTCAAAACATAAACAAAATGTCATTATTTTTGGAAATCACTTGAATTTTTAGGAAAAGTTATGGTGAAAAAAAAATTTCTGAAAAATGATAAGGGGGGGACCCTTACACAAATTCTAAAAATTTCCAAATTTTCAAAATGTTCATATTGCAATTATTGAAATGTAGAATGACTATGGGTGTCAAAACATAAACAAAATGTCATTATTTTTGGAAATCACTTGATTTTTAGGAAAGTTATGGTGAAAAAAAAATTTCTGAAAAATGATAAGGGGGGGACCCTTACACAAATTCTAAAAATTTCCAAATTTTCAAAATGTTCATATTGCAATTATTGAAATGTAGAATGACTATGGGTGTCAAAACATAAACAAAATGTCATTATTTTTGGAAATCACTTGATTTTTAGGAAAGTTATGGTGAAAAAAAAAATTTCTGAAAAATGATAAGGGGGGACCCTTACACAAATTCTAAAAATTTCCAAATTTTCAAAATGTTCATATTGCAATTATTGAAATGTAGAATGACTATGGGTGTCAAAACATAAACAAAATGTCATTATTTTTTGGAAATCACTTGAATTTTAAGGAAAGTTATGGTGAAAAAAAAATGTCTGAAAAATGATAAGGGGGGACCCTTACACAAATTCTAAAAATTTCCAAATTTTCAAAATGTTCATATTGCAATTATTGAAATGTAGAATGACTATGGGTGTCAAAACATAAACAAAATGTCATTATTTTTGGAAATCACTTGAATTTTTAGGAAAGTTATGGTGAAAAAAAAATTTCTGAAAAATGATAAGGGGGGACCCTTACACAAATTCTAAAAATTTCCAAATTTTCAAAATGTTCATATTGCAATTATTGAAATGTAGAATGACTATGGGTGTCAAAACATAAACAAAATGTCATTATTTTTGGAAATCACTTGAATTTTTAGGAAAGTTATGGTGAAAAAAAAATTTTCTGAAAAATGATAAGGGGGGACCCTTACACAAATTCTAAAAATTTCCAAATTTTCAAAATGTTCATATTGCAATTATTGAAATGTAGAATGACTATGGGTGTCAAAACATAAACAAAATGTCATTATTTTTGGAAATCACTTGATTTTTAGGAAAGTTATGGTGAAAAAAAATTTCTGAAAAATGATAAGGGGGGACCCTTACACAAATTCTAAAAATTTCCAAATTTTCAAAATGTTCATATTGCAATTATTGAAATGTAGAATGACTATGGGTGTCAAAACATAAACAAAATGTCATTATTTTTGGAAATCACTTGATTTTTAAGAAAGTTATGGTGAAAAAAATGTCTGAAAAATGATAAGGGGGGACCCTTACACAAATTCTAAAAATTTCCAAATTTTCAAAATGTTCATATTGCAATTATTGAAATGTAGAATGACTATGGGTGTCAAAACATAAACAAAATGTCATTATTTTTGGAAATCACTTGAATTTTAGGAAAGTTATGGTGAAAAAAAATGTCTGAAAAATGATAAGGGGGGACCCTTACACAAATTCTAAAAATTTCCAAATTTTCAAAATGTTCATATTGCAATTATTGAAATGTAGAATGACTATGGGTGTCAAAACATAAACAAAATGTCATTATTTTTGGAAATCACTTGAATTTTTAGGAAAGTTATGGTGAAAAAAAATGTCTGAAAAATGATAAGGGGGGACCCTTACACAAATTCTAAAAAATTTCCAAATTTTCAAAATGTTCATATTGCAATTATTGAAATGTAGAATGACTATGGGTGTCAAAACATAAACAAAATGTCATTATTTTTGGAAATCACTTGAATTTTTAGGAAAGTTATGGTGAAAAAAAATTTCTCGAAAAATGATAAGGGGGGACCCCTTACACAAATTCTAAAAATTTCCAAATTTTCAAAATGTTCATATTGCAATTATTGAAATGTAGAATGACTATGGGTGTCAAAACATAAACAAAATGTCATTATTTTTGGAAATCACTTGATTTTAAGGAAAGTTATGGTGAAAAAAAAAATGTCTGAAAAATGATAAGGGGGGACCCTTACACAAATTCTAAAAATTTCCAAATTTTCAAAATGTTCATATTGCAATTATTGAAATGTAGAATGACTATGGGTGTCAAAACATAAACAAAATGATTTTTAGGAAAGTTATGGTGAAAAAAATTTTCTGAAAAATGATAAGGGGGGGACCCTTACACAAATTCTAAAAATTTCCAAATTTTCAAAATGTTCATATTGCAATTATTGAAATGTAGAATGACTATGGGTGTCAAAACATAAACAAAATGTCATTATTTTTGGAAATCGCTTGATTTTAAGGAAAGTTATGGTGAAAAAAAAATTTCTGAAAAATGATAAGGGGGGACCCTTACACAAATTCTAAAAATTTCCAAATTTTCAAAATGTTCATATTGCAATTATTGAAATGTAGAATGACTATGGGTGTCAAAACATAAACAAAATGTCATTATTTTTGGAAATCACTTGATTTTTAGGAAAGTTATGGTGAAAAAAATGTCTGAAAAATGATAAGGGGGGACCCTTACACAAATTCTAAAAATTTCCAAATTTTCAAAATGTTCATATTGCAATTATTGAAATGTAGAATGACTATGGGTGTCAAAACATAAACAAAATGTCATTATTTTTGGAAATCACTTGATTTTTAGGAAAGTTATGGTGAAAAAAATCTGAAAAATGATAAGGGGGGACCTTTACACAAATTCTAAAAATTTCCAAATTTTCAAAATGTTCATATTGCAATTATTGAAATGTAGAATGACTATGGGTGTCAAAACATAAACAAAATGTCATTATTTTTGGAAATCACTTGAATTTTTAGGAAAGTTATGGTGAAAAAAAATGTCTGAAAAATGATAAGGGGGGACCCTTACACAAATTCTAAAAATTTCCAAATTTTCAAAATGTTCATATTGCAATTATTGAAATGTAGAATGACTATGGGTGTCAAAACATAAACAAAATGTCATTATTTTTGGAAATCACTTGATTTTTAGGAAAGTTATGGTGAAAAAAAATTTCTGAAAAATGATAAGGGGGGACCCTTACACAAATTCTAAAAATTTCCAAATTTTCAATATGTTCATATTGCAATTATTGAAATGTAGAATGACTATGGGTGTCAAAACATAAACAAAATGTCATTATTTTTGGAAATCACTTGATTTTTAGGAAAGTTATGGTGAAAAAAAATGTCTGAAAAATGATAAGGGGGACCCCTTACACAAATTCTAAAAATTTCCAAATTTTCAAAATGTTCATATTGCAATTATTGAAATGTAGAATGACTATGGGTGTCAAAACATAAACAAAACGTCATTAGTTTTTGGAAATCTCTTGAATTTTAAGAAAGTCATGGTGAAAAAAAAAAAATTTCTGAAAAATGATAAGGGGGGGGACCCTTAAACAAATTCTAAAAATTTCAAAATTTTCAAAATGTTCATATGCCAATTATTGAAATGTAGAATGACTATGGGTGATTCAAAAACATAAAAAAAATGTCATTATTTTTGGAAATCACTTGGATTTTTAGGAAAGTTAGGGTGAAAAAAAATGTCAAGAAAAAATGATAAGGGAGAACCCTTACACAAATTCTAAAAATTTCCAAATTTTCAAAATGTTCATATTGCAATTATTGAAATGTAGAAGACTATGGGTGTCAAAACATAAACAAAATGTCATTATTTTCCGAAATCACTTGGATTTTAGGAAAGTTATGGTAAAAAAAAAAAATGGCAAGAAAAAGCAATGATAAGGGGGACCCTTACACAAGTTCTAAAAGTTTCCAAATTTTCAAAATGTTCACATTGAAATTATTGAAATGTAGAATGACTATGGGTGTCAAAACATAAACAAAAATGTCATTATTTTTGGAAATCACTTGAATATTAGGAGAGTTATGAGTGAAAAAAAAAAATGTCCTGAAAAATGATAAGGGGGAAGAGACCGCTTATACAAATTCTAAAAAATTTCCAAATTTTCAAAATGTTGCATATTGCAATTATTGAAATGTAGAATGACTATGGGTGTGTCAAAAGAACATAAACAAAATGTCATTATTTTTGGAAATCACTTTGGGAATTTAAAGGAAGAGTTACTGGTGAAAAAAAAATGTCTGAAAAAAAATGATAAGGGGGAAGGACCCTTACACAAGTTCTAAAAAATTTCCAAATTTTCAAAAAATGTTCATATTGCAATTATTGAAATGTAGAATGACTGTGGGTGTCAAAACATAAACAAAATGTCATTATTTTTGGAAATCACTTGAATTATTAGGAGAGTTATGGTGAAAAAAATGTCTGAGAAAATGATAAAGGGGGACCTTTACACAAATTC